>PITA01020725.1:0-34304 GCA_004023965.1 Spilogale gracilis | reverse complement strand
GGACACCTAAAATCATAGGGTTGCCTCTGGAACAAAAGCACTCGTCACGTGACCTGGTGCTGTAATCCTGGATTTAAATTGCCGCCCTGTAGAGCCCGCTTTAGGCAACAGGCTTGAGCAATGGAGACCTGAGTGAGGTAGAATGTTCCACGGTGACCACCAGACTGAATACAACAGGCCCATCAGGCAAGCCGCCTCAGCACATCCATACACCCTCGCTGACCAATGGGCTACTTACAAATGGGCACAGGTCCCCCAAAAGGAAACTTCCATATGCTCCCATACTTCCTCACCTTCCCTCTTAAGTATAGCACCCTCCCCCTCCTCCGCCTACTGCTTTCTGGGCTCTTGTTGGCTGTCTAGTCCCACCCCCTTCCTTGCAGTGTATTCAGTAAACTTGTATCTCACCTCCTCTGTTCCGCATTGGGTGACTTCTTTCACTGCACCAGCTTGGGCATCTCTCACAGGATCTGGACCTGGTTGGTCCCACACTGGCCACTGGCAGAGGCCTGCTGAGAATCTACACCCTGTCCTTGTGTGGTTGTTTTTACATAATGACTCAGGAAAGCAAACCAAAAGCCGGGAAAATATTTGCATAGAAGGTAAATAACAAACATCAAGAGTGTATCCAATAGCCTTGGTTCTAGTTTCATTAACCTTTTCCCACAACACACTTGCCAAGATCTTTGATAAATCTCTGAACTTCTTAGGCTATTCCACAGCTAGTAAGCAGTGGTGGTAATAGTACAACCCACCAGGGATGTTGTGAAAATGTAAGTTTGGTGATTTCTCTGGGGGGGAAAAAATATATATATATATCTATATATCTATATCTATATCTATATCTATATACATATAGATATATACACACACATTTGTAAAAGCTGGGTGCAGAAACCACAAATACAGAGATAAACTCTACAGATTTCCCAAGTCAAGTAGAAGTTAGGCTGAACTAAATGATACCATGTCCTTTTCACCTACAGAAATCTTTCTTTGGGACTTAAAAATTCTATATGACTTGATAATTTGGGAAAAATGTCCTTCCATTTCCAGTCTCAGCTGCTAAAAGGATAGATATTTGTATTAAATGTGAATTATAGCTTAAAATTTAAACAACTGCAACATGACATGTACTAAAAATGCTATTGGGAGTCGGGGGAGGGGGCACCTGGGTGGCTGGGTCGGTTAAGCATCTGTCTTCAGATCAGGTCATGATCCCAGGATCCTGGGCTTGAGTCCTGCATTGGACTTCTTGCTCAGCAGGGAGTCTGCTACTACTCCTACTTGTAAATGTTCTCTCTCTGACAAATAAATAAAATCTTTTCTAAAAAGTGCTATCGATCAGATAAATGAAAAGATAATTAGGTAAAAGGTTATTTGAACACATAGTCCATAACTTTTTTTTTAAAGTTGGATCCATACCCAGTGTGGAGCCCAATGTGAGGCTTGAACTCACAACCCTGAGATCAAGACCTGAGCTGAAATCAAGAGTCTGATGCTTAACTAAGATACCGGGCCATCACTACACTTAGCTTATAACTTTTAAAATTTATGTAACTTAATAAAGATTTTTACATTCCAAAAATATCTGTATTGTGGTGTTTTTGGTTTTTTTTTTTAAGATTTTTATTTATTTGACAGAGAGAAACACGGCCAGAGAGGGAACACAAGCAGGGAGAGTGAGAGAGGGAGAAGCAGGCTTCCCGCAGGGCAGGGAGCCCGATGTGGGATTTGATCCTGGGTCTCCGGGATCATGACCTGAGCCGAAGGCAGTCGCTTAACCAACTGAGCCACCCAGGTGCTCCAATATCTGTATTGTGTTTATTGCTATAAAAATCTACCCACTTTAATTTCACAATGCCACTTTTTTCACTAACAAAAGGCTTAAAGCTAGTCATGAAATGGATATAGAAGAGATATATGATCCTTCTTTAGATGTTCTTTCTTTTTCTTTTTCTTTTTTGAAGTAAGCTCCATGCCCAAAGTGGGGCTTGAACTCATAACCTCATGATCAAGAGTCTTGTACTCCACCCACTTAGCCAACGAACCACCCCTAAAGTGTTCTTTAAGTGACAAAAAATGTCTTCAAAGTTAAATGATAAATTTTTTAAATATCCTACATATTTACTTGATACAGCAATATTATAGAATTATGGCTACTTTGGTTATCAAAATATTAAGTCATCTCAAAATTTTTTCAGGCTATGTAGTAAATAACCTTTGTCTTTTACCTTTTTAGGGAAATGGAAGCCTGTGTTTCCTATCCCTAAATTCTTGGTTTTGGTAGTCATAGTAGGGTATATTCACATTTGTTTCTGCTCAAAAGATTCTGAGCATTTCTGGATATGGAGATTAAAAACCCAACTCTGTAGACACCAGTGTATTTCCTATTCTACACCTAGTCAGTGTAGTCATGGGTTGAAATCTTGGGCTCCATCTGCATTTACTTTTCTCACTTTTGTTTTGTGAAATACCAGCTACTTACTAGACAGGATGGGTTCAGACCTGTTTTAATGGTTTGGGAGTGGTTGTTGTAAAGTCTGTAACTTACCAGCAAACACTGAGACTGCTTCTATGGAAAATGCAGACAATGATTCTCACATTTTGTTCTTCAAGTAGAATAGCCTCTTAATAGCAGGTGGTACAAGGCAAGAGAATAAACTTTTAATAGCGTGTATCTCCTTTCTGAAAATGTTCTTTCTTGATGGTCTAGTACAAACCATCCACTTGATAAGCCTAGAACAGTCAGTTCCTAAGTTCTTTCTCTAATGTCTCAAATATTTTGTTCCCAGCCAGAAGCTCTGCCAAAGGCTCATATTGGAAAAAAAAAAAAACAACCCCAAAGTAAACATCCTGCCTTAGCCTACCTCCCTGAAGAATAAGCATTTTCATTATTAAATGATCAACACCCAGTATCTGAGTCTGAAGTATTTGCTATTGGAAAGCTTATCAAAGTTTAGAGCCACCCCAAGAATGAGGAGCTTGACCTGACCAAGAGAAATCTTCAAAGTGATCAAAAACAGTGATAGGAAGTATATTTTCAGTGTTTTGTTTGTTTGTTTTAAGTAAACTCCATGCCCAACATGGGGTTCAAACTCACAAACCTGATATCAAGAGTCACAGGCTCCACCAACTGAGCCAGCCAGTTGCCCTTCTAGTGATTTTTTAAATTTTAAATTCAATTAGCCAACGTATAGTACATCATTAGTTTCAGATATCAAGTTCAATAATTCATCCATTGCATATAACACTCAGTGATCATCACATCACATGTCCTCCTTAATGCCCATCACCCAATTATCCCATCCCCCCACTCCTCCCTTCCAGCAACCCTCAGCTTGTTTCCTATAGTTAATAGTCTCTCATGGTTTGTTTCCCTCTCCGATTTCTTTCCATTCCATTTTCCCTCCCTTCCCCTATGATCCTCTGTGCCATTGCTTATAGTCCACATATGAGTGAAACCATATGATAGTTGTTTCTCTGATTGAATTATTTAGCTCAGCATAATACATTCCAGTTCCATCCACACCTATGTAAATGGTAAGTATTCATCCCTTCTGATGGCTGAGTAATATTCCATTGTGTGTATTTATATATATCATGTCTTCTTTATCCAATTATCTTTCAATGGACATCTCAGCTCTTTCCATAGTTTGGTTATTGTGGACATTGCTGCTATAAACATTTGGGTGCATGTGCCTCTTCAGATTTATACCTTTGGGTCTAAATATCTAGTAGTGCAATTTCTGGGTTATAGGATAGCTCTCTTTTCAACTTTTTGAGGAGCTTCCATACTGT
Organism: Spilogale gracilis; assembly: GCA_004023965.1. Taxonomy (NCBI): domain Eukaryota; kingdom Metazoa; phylum Chordata; class Mammalia; order Carnivora; family Mephitidae; genus Spilogale; species Spilogale gracilis. Next base: position 30,503 of record PITA01020725.1, on the reverse strand, counting down.
TTTCCAGAGTGGCTGCACCAGCTTGCATTCCTACCAATAGTGTAGGAGGGTTCCCCTTTCTCTACATCTTTGCCAACATCTGTTGTTTCCTGACTCGTTAATTGTAGCCATTCTGACTAGTATGAGGTGGTATCTCATTGTGGTTTTGATTTGTATTTCCCTGATGCCAAGTGATGTTGAGCATTTTTTCATGTGTGTGTCCATTTGCATGTCTTCTTTGGAGAAGTGTCTGTTCATGTCTTCTGCCCATTTATTGATTGGATTCTTTGGTTATTGGGTGTTGAGTTTGATAAGTTCTTTATAAATCTTTCATACTAGCCCTTTATCTAATATGTCATTTGCCTATATCTTCTCCCATTCCATAGGTTGCCTTTTAGTTTTGTTCCCTTTACTATACAGAAGCTTTTTATCTTGATGAAGTCCAAATAGTCCATTTTTTGCTTTTGTTTCCCTTGTCTTTGAAATCACGTCTAGCAAGAAGTTGCTGTGGCTGAGGTCACAGAGGTTGCAGCCTGTGTTCTCCTCTAAGATTTTGATGGATTCTGGTCTCACATTTAGATCTTTCATCCACTTTGAGTTTGTCTTCGTGTATGATGTAAGAAAATGGTCTAGTTTCATTCTTCTATATGTAGCCATCCAATTTTTCCAGCACCATTTGTTGAAGAGACTGTCCTTTTTCCCTTGGATATTCTTTCCTGCTTTGTTGAAGATTAGTTGACCATACAGTTGAGGGTTCATTTCTGGGTTTTCTATTCTGTTCCATTGATCTATGTGTCTGTTTTGTTGCCAGGACCATAAGCTTCCAGCTTCATGATCAAGAAAAATGTTAACAATAAGTGGATGTTGATGTTTCTTCATAAAAACTAAATAACTAGCAGCACTACAAACTAGCATTGAAGGCCTGTTTGAAGCATAAGGCAGGGAGCTACCAGGATGTTCAAAAGAACAAGATGGCTGTTGCCCTGTGAACCGTCACCATGCCATAGCTGGGAAAAACTCAGTGCCTAAGTTATTACAGTAGAAGACAGAAAAGTATGTCCAGGATGGCTTCTCTACTTGCAAGTCCACCACCTGAGCTGGGATGGCTGGACCAAGTAGGGGTTGGTCAGGCATCTCTTTTCTAGTACCTCTCCACATGGCTAGCTTGGGTTTCCTCCAGCTTGGAGGTCTATGGTCTAGCTGGATTCCCCCAGAAGTGGCTATTTTTAATTTAACATCATGGTCTGCTTCAGTGAATATTTTTTTTAAAGAAATTCTGACAAGAAGTACAGACTTAGGAGGGGTTTGATCTAAAGGTGGGTTATATAGGATCTACTTACTGTATATAGGCATCTCCTGCCCTCCTCTACTTTCCAAAATATACATATGCACATAAAAATGATCTTGTCTCCTTACCCCTGCCTTGAATCTTTCATTGCATTTTTTTCTGTTTTTTGAAATTTATCAGTTACAGATTTGAGTTTAAAACGATCTTCTTTAGAATATGTAAACTATTCTGGAAAGTTGTGGAGCTGTTCTCAATAGCAGTCTCAGGGATGTACTGTGACCTATTGCTCTATAATGCCCACATGTAGTGTTGGAAAGCAATAAGCATTTTACATCATAGTTTCTATGGGTCAGGAATTCAGTAGCAGCTTAGCTGAGTGATCTGACTCCAGGTCTTACAGGAAGCTGCAGCAAGGTGTTGGCTGGGGTGTGGTCATCTGATGGCTTGACTTGGGCGAGAAGATCCATTTCCAAGACGGCACACTCAAATAGCCCTGGTTATAGACAGGAACCTTCAGATCCATTCTGTGAGGACCTCTCAATGAACTGCTTTACTGTTCTCATGATTCGGTGGCTGCCTTTTCCAGGATAAGCAGTTCAAGAAAGAGCAAGGTGAAGGCCATAATGTTTTTTGTGACCTAGCCTCAGAAGTCATCCTCTGTCCTTTCTGTAGTATTCCTACTGGTCACAGACATTGACGAAGAAGCAGAAGGCAAGCTGAGGAAAAAGCACAAGCTGACACCCCACAACCCACCGACCAGAGTGGGATATGTGTGTCATTCCTGCAGGAAACTTCTAACTATCTTAATGTTAATGCTTTGCTGGAGGAAAAAACAAACTTAGTTTGATAACAGCAAGACCTCCAGTATCCTGAGGGTTTTCTTTAGCATATGAAAGTCTTTTTGGACACCTTCCTTTTTCCTTACCTCCACCAACCATATAGTATATAATCAATTGTTCCTCACAGCCCTAGTGAAGCTCTTTCTGCCCACAGGTCCTGTCTCCATGTTTTTGCACCAAAGATATCTCAAGAATTCTTTCTTGGCCATTGGCTTCGAACTCTAATGTCTTTTCCTACATCAGACATCAATCAGCCCTTTTCAGTGAGAGAGGGGACAACATAAGGGCATGAGTATTAGGAGGCGGGATCATTGGAAGCCATCTTAGAAACTGAGCTTAGTTAACTAAGGAAAAGCTAGACGAGAGAAGAAAAGACAGAAAGGATGTATGTAATATTGAAGCCAGGAGCGTTTTTTAGGAAAACTCAAGCAAAAATTTTTGTCCAGGAGCTGGGCAAGGGGTAGAGAGTCTTTAAGGCTGGTATTCCCTGACATGTCTTGCTGAAGAAAAGGAGTAAAACAGAAGTGAGCATGACAGACCAATTTCTCCTCTTCCAGAGTTAGCATTGCACTAACAATAGGAGACAAGCTGTCCCTGCCTTAAAGGTCATTTTCCATTTCTTGGCTAAACTATAAAGGGGATTATTTCTCCTGAATAATTATTTGGTTTTGTGAAGATAAATATTTTCAGCTCCTAACAAGAAATCAGGGCTGTCTAAATGATATCTTCATTCAGCAAGGGCACAGTCTTTCAGGAAGTTTACTTTTGCCAACATAATTAGTAGTTACTTTACAGGACAATAACGTCCAGGTTTCGTGCTGGGATGAAAGGAGGTGATTTTCCAGTTAGTGCTAATTGAAAATTGAAGCAAAGAGGACTTTGCAATCAAAACAGGAAGGGAAAACCAGACTAATATGAAAAAAATCTTAGAGGTTTGTTTTTGCACAACATGCATAGAAGCAAAGATCTCTTTAACCACTTTCATCAGAGCCAAATTTCTTGGAAGAACGCCCTCCACATGCTGTCTCAATCTCTTTCCCTCCTCTATTCCCCCTGGCCTGGCTTTTGGCTGCATCATTTCATCAAACCTGCTTTCATCAGGGTTAACAACAACCTCCTTGTTGCTCAATCTAATGGACAGTTTTCTGTTTTTGTATTAACTGATCTCTAAGCATCACTGACCCAGTTGACCACCCCACTGTTTCTGGAAATACTCTCCTCCTGGTCCCTGGGAGATTGATTTCTCCTTTGGCATCTAGGTAAGTTCTTTTTCCACTATCCAACCTTTACATTTGGTAATTTTCTCCCTTGTCTTTGCACATAACTTTATCCAATCCCATGGCTCTGATACCAGTGATGTCAATTTTAATACCTCCAGCCTTGATCTCCTCCTGGAACTCAAGACTCCTTTATCCAACTGCCTTCTTGATATTCCCACCAGAGAATTTGACATGTATCACAATGTGTCTCCTGCTGCTTTCCAAACCTGTTGCCCCTACCCCTAAGCCTTACCTGTTTTATAAATGGTACCAGCCCTGGCTTAGTGTCCCTGGTGAGAAACTTCAGTATATCTTGATTCATCCTTTTCCTCTCTCTCTGTATCCAATTCATCAGGAGGGCTGTTGATTTTATCTCCAAAGCCCATTTGAAACCTCTGCACCTCCCTTAGCATCTAATCTCCTTGCTTTATCCAACCCATTCTCTACATGGAAAATAGGTTGATTTTACAAAGCATATTGTACCATGATCTCTTTAACATCCTTCAATAGATTTTTACCACACTTAGAATTGAATATAAACTTGCTGTGCCCTCTATGCTGCTATAGTACCTATGCACCTTCTTAAACTCATTTCATACCACTCTCCCTCAGGCTCACTACACTGGCCCTTTCCAGCCACAGGGCCTTTGCTCATGCTGTTCCTTCTTCAGGAAAACTCTTCTCATACTTTTCTTATGTTAGCTCGCTCTTCCTCGTCTTCCACTCAGAGAAGTCTCCCTAACCATCCTATCTGAAATAAGCCTCTCTGCTCCTCTTATTCTCTTCTTAGCTCTGCCCCACCCCCCATCATCACAGTTATTCCCATGGTTAAACTGCCAATTTTTCCGCAAATGACAACATTGGGAAAATTTTAAAGGAAACTGTTAAATTGTTTTTAAAGATTTTATTTAGTTATTTGAGAGAGAGAGCACGAGTGAGGGGAGAGGGACAAAAGGAGAAGCAGAGTCTCCACTGAGCAGGGAGAGGGCAGTGGGGAAGAGCAGGAGAGCACTTGATCTCAGGACCGTGGGATTATGACCTGAGCCACAGGGGGACGCTTACCTACTGAGCCACCCAGGCACCCGTTAGATTTGAGACAGATCAAAGGCAACAGAAACAATGAACTACTTCTGTCCTAACTAGGGGTCCTGCTGGATGTGGCCAGTCACACCCAACAGAATCCATATCTAAAAAACTGATGTGAATCAGCATCTGAAACTCAAACCAAGGACATTTTCGAGACCACGTCAGTGGAAAGTGCTTAGCGAGGCAGTTCCTGTTTTGCGGCGGTCTTGGCCCTCAAGGGCACAGCTGCCTTCAACTTAAGAAGCAGAGACTATGAGAATTTTCTCACAAGTCTCATTTCCTGTGTTTCTCATTGGAGTTTATTGTTCTCCTTTTTCCTCCTCTGAGACCCAGGTCTTGTGAGAAGCGGTAAGAGAAGAAGGTTTCAACTCAGCTTAAAGTCTTCTAGATGAGAGCTTGAGTGAAACTCTAGATGAGCTTCTGGTAGTTTAACATTCTTATTTTTGTAGAAAACATTGACGTTAAGAAAATAGACCCTTTAGGGGCGACTGGGTGGCTCAGTTGGTTAAGCGACTGCTTTCAGCTCAGGTCATGATCCTGGAGACCCGAGATTGAGCCCTGCATCGGACTCCCTGCTCCGCGGAAGCCTGCTTCTCCCTCTCCCACTCCCCCTGCTTGTGTCCCCTCTCTAGCTGTATTTCTCTCTGTCAAATAAATAAAATCTTTAAAAAAGAAAGAAAGAAAAGAGACCCTTTAAAGCATAACATCTCACTTTGATGACTATGGCAAGACTTTGTATTACGTGCACTTCACTAACAACAGATCTAATAATTATGCAACTGGAAGTTGTAATCCACTGGGCTACAACTGACTCAGGATTTGAATTCTGCTCTAGTACCTTAAATAGCTCCTCTTCTGTTTTGTTAATAAATCACTAAATGTTTGGGTACAGATCACCAGCAAGGTATCAGTGAAGTTTAACCCGCGGAAGCTCTTACTTTCCAGCATTTGGAAAAGCCATAAACCCCCTTTGTCCAGTTACAGATTTGAAAGTCTAGCCCACACGCAGTTAAGTGAATTGAGATCATTTCCCCACAGAGTCAAAAAATGTTTCAGGTACTTCAAAATAAATCATAAAAAAGTGAGCGGATAGATAAAATTCTCTGGGAAGAAATCTGTTTTGCAGAAAACAGGGCTCTGTTGTCTAATCGTCTTACAACTAAAAAGTTTTTTACATATCGAGAGTGAGTCACCAGACACACAAGGGTCAAAAGTCCCAGAGCCATTTGTCCTTGAGGAAACCCTGGGGAGGAAATGTGCCCAGCTGTTCTTTTTTGTTTCTTCAAGGAGGAAATCTTATTTCAGGACAAAAACACCACTTTTATATTTTCTTCTGCCACTTTATTACAGTCCCTATATTATTCAGGAACCAATTTTTAAAAAGGATTTTTTAAAGATTTATTTATTTATTTGAGAGAGAGAGAGAGCCAGAGCACGTGCATGCAAGTGGGAGCACGGGGAGGGGGAGAGGCAGAGGGACAGGGGGAGAGAGAATCTCAGGCAGACTCTATGCTGAGTGTGGGGCTTGACGCAAGGCTCGATCCCACAACTCCGAGATCATGACCTGAGCTGAAGTCAAGAGTCAGACACTTGGGGCGCCTGGGTGGCTCAATTGGTTAAGTGACTGCCTTTAGCTCAGGTCATGATCCCGGAGACCCGGGATCGAGTCCCACATCGGGCTCCCTGCTGGGCAGGAAGCCTGCTTCTCCCTCTCTCACTCCCCCTGCTTGTGTTCCCTCTCTAGCTGTGCTTCTCTCTGTCAAATAAATAAAATCCTTAAAAAAAAAAAAAAAAAAGAGTCAGACACTTAACTGATGGAGCCACCAGGCGCCCCAAGACCCAGATAGAAATCTTCAGTGATATCAAAAGGAGCATTTTTGTTTTGTTTTGTGAATTGTAAGGATCAGATGATTGGATAAAGAGATTGTCCTAAATTATCCAAGCATGCTCTATTTGTTAAGACCATTTTTTTGGCTGCTTCTAAAGGGAGTCGCTTATACTGAGCTCTGCACTGAGCTGACCAGCTGAACTTGCCTGTAGAAAATCACAATGTTTCATCTCTCCTTCACAGTGTCTGCTGAACTTCTAGAAGAAATGAAGAGGTGCCACAAGCCACAAGACAAAATTTTATTTTTTTATTCTTTTATTTTTTTTAGAGAGAGAGTGAGTGAGAGAGCATGAGAGGGGAGAAGGTCAGAGGGAAAAGCAGACTCCCCGTGGAGCTGGGAGCCTGATGTGGGGCTCGATCCCAGGACTCTAGGATCATGACCTGAGCTGAAGGCAGTGGCTTAACCAACTGAGCCACCTAGGCGCCCCGACACAGCTCTTTTTAAAATTTATTTTTATTTATGCATTTGTTTATTTTACAGCTCTCTTTTATTGCTCAACAAATACTGATAGAGTGCACTTTCTTCTCTCAGTGAGTCAGCCAAACTGGTCAGCCCTGAGCATGGTGCGTTCCTTCTCCTTTAATTGCTTCCTGTGGGTATGGGCTTCTTTCAACTACCTCCACTTTCTGGATGCAAGGCAAGACACACAACCAAAATGTTTCAGAGCTGGAAGGAACCGAAGGGACTTTTACCTCCTTAGACACCATCCTTTTTTTTTTTTTAATTATTAATGAAACTTTCCTTTTGGAGTCGATAAAACAGAGAAGTTTCCGACATTCTCAACAAATGATTTCATTAGAAAATGATCACCAGATAACATCTGTGGGGGAAACTGAAAGAAGGGACTTCGTTCCCTCACTCTGAAGGAACTCTACCTGGCAGTCGCACCTCAACCTCACAAGAAACCCAAGGATGGTGATTGGGCACTTTGGGCAGCACAGCCAGCAGCTGTTTAGCAGTGGAACAAATATTTAGTCAAACCCAACTCCTACTGTGATGACGTGTAGAGAGTCTATTTCCTGCTCACTTTGACAAGGTGACACGGTCCAGACTTCATTTGTCTTCTCTTAGTTCTCATCAAAACCATAAGCCGACCTGGGGCCTCCCCTCTCCATGCTCTCTCTCCAACTCAGTGACTTCCTCAATGCTCCCTTCTTGTCTATCAAAGCCTGTTCTTGAATAAATCCACATTAGCCTACATACCTGTTTATGGTTTCTGACAACACTCCTAGGGCTATGTGTGCTTTAGCAGAAGGAAACACTTGAGGTCAAAAGAATGAATCTCTAATTATGGAATTTGCAAACCTCTCATTTTATTTTCAAAGATTTATATTTATTTGACACACACAGAGAGACAGCAAGAGAGGGAACACAAGCAGGGAGAGTGGGAGAGGGAGAAACAGGTTTCCCGCTGAGCAGGGAGCTCGATGCAGGGCTCAATCCCAGGACCCTGGGGTCGTGATCTGAGCTGAAGGCAAATGCTTAATGACTGAGCCACCCAGCGCCCCTCAAACCTGTCATTTTAAAGAAGAGAAATCTGGGTCTCTAAAAGACCAGTGACATGAGCCAGAAGTTACTGGCTAGCGACGGGTTGAAGCTGGAGCTCTTGGCTTCCCAGCTCATGTCACTCTCTGTTCTTGCTACCCAGATGTCCAGCCATCTACCAGAAAATGTGCCTGTATTTCGCAGACCTGGGGTACTCGCATAAGGAATCCTCCACAGATATGAGGTCCACTGGTACTGAATTTCTCTAAGAAATGCACAGTCCCTACAACTTCTTTGATCAATCACTAACATGATCTCACATTTCCACCACAGGAAACACTGAACATATATTTTCAATTCTGTAGAGAAATGCTTGGAATGGATTTTGATTACTCTCTGCTAAGGAATAAAACCTATTTGACCCCACTTGTAACTCAAGAGTCAGTTTTCTGGACCCTTAAGGGCCTGCATGTTCTTGTAGGACACAAAAGATTCCTGCCATTCATTATGGATCCCACCCTCCCCCCAGCCCCCAGTCTTGAGGGGCCCTTCCCTCCTCTTTTCTCTGCTTTGGACAGAGATGGACACACTTGTACAGGTCTCCCTAGGTCCCACGGCCCTTGATTGCCAAGTCTCACAAGGTATGCAGGCATGTCAAATTTCACCACACTCTTAAGGAAAACTCAGATCACATATGACAGAAAAGACATGATTCCAGATGAGGCTATGCAAGAATTTTCCTCTAGTTTAAGGGAAACCTTTCCCAACAGTTCAGTTGTTCATTGAGACGTCTTGTTGGCACACCCCAGTTCTGAATTCTGCTCCCCACCAACCCATCTTCCACTCTGTGAAAGGCTCTCTAGCTCTTTTGCTCATTCAAACCTAACTTTGTCCCTCCCTGAGTGGTTCATGGCCCTGAGGCTGATTTATTTGGTCTGGGTCAACACCTTGAGGGCCTGGGCATCAAGATTGTTCTTGAAGGTATTGGTATTCTAAGTCTTTTCCAAGAGTCCAGCAGGGACAGGGGTCCTTAAATCCCAATCCTGAACTCCAAATCTCCCTACCAATGTAGCTGCAGATAAAACACTTAATTCCCTAATTGCCCCGAGCTGAAGACTCACCCCCCCACCCCCACACAGTCTCTCAAGGACAGGTGTAAATTCTTAGTCTAAACCCAAAAGGAGGAAATGAAACCCAAAAGGTATACACATACCCTATAATTGTCGTATCTCCTCTCCCCAGTGAATATAAAATTTCACATTTCTATATAAGGTTACTATTCCTTCCTTTCCTTAATCTGTCTTTCTTTCTTCTACCCCCTTGCAGATTGTTTTCTCAGGCGGATTTGAAATATGAAAGAGATCTGTGACTGAGCTGCTACGTTTCTCACAACTGCTCTCAACCCCACAGAGACCCAGCTAAAGTTCTAAGATAAGCGCAAGCACGCACGGGCGCAGATACGCACATGCAGCTATTACTTTAGACTATTTCTGCTACATATATTCTATTTCCTGCTTTAAAAAAAAATCTTGTGACCCCAAAACTGCATTTACAGTGTCCATTACTCAGAGTAAATAGTGACACTCATCAAATTCCACCATTCTCTGTACCATTGTGAATGCATTCATTAAGTTTTCCAGGAAGTACAAGTGACAATAATAGGGTTGTTGGGAGGCATCAATGAATTCATACATAACACAAGCACACACATATAACCTAAAAGTAAAATGCTGAACATGGTAATGACATAGAGAAAGAGCCCTGATGTTTTGGGGATTATCACATATGTGTATATCTATGGTTTCCACATGAGATTTCAGTTTTTAAAAATGCCACTATATAAAATTTGAAAATCTTAACTCTGGATTAAGCTTTGAACTACAGGTTGAGGGGAATTCCAGATGTTGTCCAGTAAAGACCTTTGTGCCTTCGAGGAACCCATGCTTCCATCAGGTCAGTCAGCTATGGGTTTAAAATCCATATGAATCATTCACATCCATGGGATACTTCTGATGTGTTGGGTCCATTGATAACTTATTCTCCAAAACCTCCACATGAAGAAGGTTCTAGAGTCATCAATGCCATTTTACAGTTGGAGAAGTTGAAATGGACTTAGACGCCAGGGTAAATTAATTGGTTCACAGGTTTGAGAATTGCCCAGGGAAGCTGACTTCAGATGTGACTGGCGCAGATGTGGCTTAAGCCAGTGGTTTGAATCTTGTGATTATGTCTCACCTCCACTTTCCTGGGTTGGCTGTAATCTCAGCAAGTGTCTCTCATCATCTTTAGATGTCTGTCTTGTTCACATCCAATGACAGAGAACACATCTTCTGCTAGACCTTCTGGAAAATTAGGAAGTCTTTGTTTTCAGGAGTCTTTATTAGACCTCCTCTCATGGTTTCATTGCCCTAATTCAGACGCTGGTTGTGGCCTGGGAATGAAGGAACACATGGGCTTTTCCAATGGCCTTAAACCCAGGGCTGAGTAGGGAACAAACCACTCCAAACCTGCACCATAGAAATAAGAGAAGGAACTTTTCAAAGGAAGTTCAGGTTTGCTGCAGATTTTTATCCCAGAGCAGATTCTGAGATGGACATTCCTGTACCCATTTATGAGGGTGCATCCTTGTGAGCAGCACTCTTGGATGGGAAGGGAAAGAGGTAGGGGTGAGCAGAAGGAAAAGCTGGACAGCAAAGACATCTCAACAAGGGCTTCAGCCAACTTTAGAGGGGGCTCTGTTGCTGGGACGACTTTCCAGAGGGATCTTGAGTTGGATTAAGGTGAGTTAGAACGAGGGGGGCCAGGCCCTCATACTAATCCTATTTTCACCCCCTGTAAACCGATACTGTTTGTGGGATGTCCAGGGAGGAAGCAAGGCCCCATGGGAGCCCGCTCTTTTCTGGAGAAGGCAATTCCTGGAGAGAGATTCGGCTGCCCGTTGACAAGGCTTTCAGCAGCTGGGAGACTAAATCCTTCTGACCCCAAAAGGAATCTGGGCTGTGCATTCCAGTGATCATCAAGTGGTTGTGGGAAAGGAAGCAAGTCACCCAATTTCCAGAAGCAAAGCCCAGATTGACACGCAGGCCTTTGAGATGGCCTCGTCCCAGCTCTCACCTTGTTGCTGACTGTTCACCGTGTGCTGATTTCTACACACTGACCGCTGCAGAGTGTCTCTGGAAAGAATCCCAGATACACAGTATCTAAGTGTCAGGTGCCCAGGCATGTGAGTCATGTGAAGCTAGCAGGGCAGGATGTGAGGAGGAAACTAGGATTGCTGTACCTCATTGGGCAGTTAGGGAGACAAGATGTCTGGCCAGATTTGTACCAGAGAACTGTCCATTCGATCAAAAGAGGAATGTGAAGCATCTGGAAAGGTTACAAAGAAGCCACTACAATAACGAATGTTTTTCTGAATCCGCACCATCAGGGAAGAGAAGACTGCGAATCAGGGATGGCTTCGGTGATCTCGCAGAGTTCTAAAATTTTGCAATATCAGCCGTCCCCCGGCCAATGTGCCAAGTTATGCCATTCCTGACAAGCTAATCAGAACGCTACAAATACTAGGTTCATGCGCTTGGCCATTTTATTTCAAATGTTTTGGATGTTCGTGAGCAGAGAAACTAAAAACACACCAATCAGAGGAAAGCACCCCGGGAGCTTTATAACACCTGGCCTGAGGGTGAAAACCTGACCCAGCTTTAGAATGTTGGTCCATGGAAGCTGCATTCAATAAACTACTTAATCATGTCTGGTTCCCATGGCAACAGGCACAGAGGCAGCCTCGCTGAATAAGACTGAATGTGATCAACTGCCAACATGGAAATATAAATCCTCCCCTATTTCCTCTCTGTTTCCCAGCGTTTCTCTCTGGGACACGTCCTGTGTTACAAAGCAGCACTGGGAACACAGCTTGTTATCTCCTAACACTCCCCAATTTGCAATGGCGGAGCCCCCATCCTCTGTGTTTTCAGCACAGAACACAGAAATGGGGGTAGCGGAGCATTACATGTGTTCTAAAAGGCAAGGGAAGTAATTCCAGAAAGTACGTTATCCATCCGTGTCCCTCACGAAGAGCCCTGTTTTATTCCTTTGTTTTGTTTTGTTTTGTTTTTTTCCTTTCAGAAAGTAATGCCTTTTTCTATTGGTTTCAAATCAAAGCGTATTTGTGCTCAGGAGCAAGACAGTTTTCCTAAATAACACAGAAGCTGTTTTTAGATCTTAGGAGGGGGAAGATCTTGGGATCCACCTAAACTTAGATCCAGCCTATGGTGTGGTCTGTCTCATGGGGAGCCCTGGTATATTTCATCCAGCTAATTATAAACGTCCTGAGATGCCCTCTAAGGCTGTGCGGGGTGAGGCTGGAGCTGCCCATTGCAGCATCACAGTCTTTTCCTTCTTTTCCTTCAAAGCACACTGCTTTCCAGCTCTTGAAGAGCCCCGAGATGAGGCCAGTTTGCACTGACCATGACCATGTTGATGGTACATCTGGGCTGTCGATGCATTGGGGTGAGTTGTTTTGAGGGGACAAAGTCAGAAGAACTGTGTGGTTAGGATTAGCTCTGCAAATAGGAATGGGAACCGTGAGTTTGCATCTCAGGTATGTGGCCTGGGGTGTTTGGAAGCATGGACGGACTGTATGCTTCAACCACTCTGGTAAGGAATATGCAGTCAACGCATATAAATTATAGATCTCAATTCAGTGAAAAAGTTCAAGTACTATTTTGCAAAGTGTGAACTCGGAATCTTGATTCAAATGAATGATTTAAATTATTTATGAGACAATGAAGGGAATTTGAACACTGATGGGCTATTTGATGATATTTCATCATCCAGTGAAGCTGATTGACTGCTGAGAGGGAGTTCATGGTATTTTTGTTGCTACCACAGCATGAAAACCACATGACCAGCCCTGGGGAGGGTAACCTGAGGTTTTCTGGAGGAAGTGTCTTCTAAACTGAGATCTCAAGGATGGGAGGAACAAACAGGCAGGAACTGAAGATGAAGGGGTGAGAATGAGGTATTAGGTTGGTCAACTTTCACATAAAGGAAACTGCACGGGCACAGCCTTTGAAGATGAAGGAACATCCCCTGAAAAGAAGCTCAAGAGGATTGCATCACAGTGCGGCAAGAGAAGAGGCTTGGAAGTGGAGTTAGGGGTCTGCTTTCTGAATATCTTCTTCAGAGCAGTTGGAAGCCACTGAGTAAGGAAACATCAGATTGAATTCAGGGTTTAGGAAATCTGCTGTGAGGCTTGCTGGTCGCAAGAGAGTCCCAGCTTTCCAAAGTCTATTTTGAGTACTCTAGCCCTCCTTTTTCTGAGCTGTGGATTCCACCCTCCCTACAGCTGCCACCGCTTCATGCACTACAAGTTCCCAGTTGAGGCGAGGGACGGATTGTGTATTCTTTGCTTACGAGTGAATTGTATGCCCCACAAATGCAGAATTTGGAGTCCTAACTCCTAATAGGACTGCGTTTAGAGATGGGGAGTTAGGAGGTAATTAAGTTTAAATGAGGCCATAAGGGTAGAGTCCTGACCTCACAGCATTGGTTCTGATGTAATAGAATTATAAGAAAAGGAAGAAAGAGAGATGGCTCCCTGTCCGCATGCAAGTGCTGAGGAGGGTGCCGTCAGGACCCAGCGAGAAGGCGACCGTCTGCAAGCCAGGAGTAGAGCTCTCACCAGAACCTGACCATGTTGGTGTCCTGATCTCAGAATTCCAGGCTCAAGAACTATAAGAAAACAGAGTTGTGAAGCCGCCCAGTCTATGGTCATTTGTCATGGCAGCCCGAGCAGACTAAGACACTCTTCTAAGTCCCCTTCCATCCACATAGATTATCCTGGGCTGGGACAAACCTTAGACATTTCAAAAGCTCTTTATTAAAAAATATGTTTATTTATTTGCTGGATATGAGAAAGAGAGAGTGAGAGAGAGAGAGAGAGAGCACGCAAGCAGGGGGAGTGGCAGGCAGAGGGAAAAGAAGGCTCTGCACTGAGCAGGGAGCCCAGGACCCCAGGATCATGACCTGAGCTGAAGGCAGTCACCCAGTGACTGAGCCACCCAGGACCCCCCATTTTGAAAATTCTTAATCCATTGATCTTAATTGATCATTAAAAATCCTCCACATTATATCCTCATTATACTCATAGTTTTGTATTTATGTATGCAAGTGCTTTTCTCAACTGTCACGAGGCCAAGCTATTACATAAGGAGATAGTCCTCCTAAAGTCATAAATATGGATAATAAACTGATGGTAATAAAACCATCTATTTCTCTGCTTTACCTTGGAGATACCTTTCAGGGTGGTGTATTCTTTCCTAATTGAAACTAGCAACCATCACATTAGCATACAATTGCTAACTCCCAAGGTGGGGCAAGCTGCCCATGGTATTTAGGACATGTATTTGTAAGAGGAGAGCCTTTACATATATTGATGTAATATAGTGTTATCTTCTGCTGGCTGCCTTTCATAGACAAGGCAGCTCTTCCAAACAAATTGGTGAATAATGGTCTTTGAAAGTTTGGACATGATGTTTAAGCTGACTTTCCATTTCCTTACAGGGTAGACCACCCAAGTATGTGTCCCTGAAAAGTCTCTAAGCCTAAGTAAACGAGTCTTTTGAGAAAGCAGGGTGAGAAGCACCAGACTCTAGTAAGATCCCAGGAGGGCTAGGAGCCCTGTTGCTGCCAAGGCGCTCTTCCACCACCTCTCTCAGTGCCCAAACCACCTTTAGTTGTCCTTTTCCTTGGATATTCCATTTTCCCTCATAGCCCTTTATTAATATGATTTTATGTTCGTATATATGAATCTATGAATTTGTTCCGTGAGAATCAAATTCAAGAACTCTTACCTTCCTTTACACTCTTAAGTGAAGCTAAATCAGACTCAACCTCTATTGGCTTTAGCAGTGGAGAAACCCAACCCCAGACTTCTGCGGAACGGTTCCCTCCCCATTCGCTTAGGATTGTAACAACACCCATGGTTTACTCAGAACTGATATCTTGCTATCTAATCTGTTGGGAGAGATAGAGTTCTACTTAATCCCTCCTTCTTCTAAGTCCCCTATCTTCATTTGGGTGGGGGCTCTTTGCCAAGGTCTCTGGGTAGCACGGAGGGTCGCAAACCCTTTGCATACTTGTAGCTCTCCCACACAGAGGCCCTACCTCTGCAAACCTTCTTTATCAGTTTTCAGAATTAATACCTCCATGTTGGTCCCACCCCTCATCCTTCTGCAGTGTAGCTCACTCTCTGACAAAGAGGTTTTAGTTTAAAGATTTATTTATTTATTTTAGAGAAAGAGAGAATGACTGGTGGGGAGGGGCAGAGAGAGAGAGAAAATCCCGAGCACATTTCCTGTTGAGCGTGGAGCCGGATATGGGGCTCATTTAACAACTCCAAGATCATGACCTGAGCCAAAATCGAGGCAGACACCTAACCCACTGAACCATCCAAGCACCCCATCTGACAAAGAGTTTAATTGCTGCCCCAATCAAGATATAGAACATTTCCACTACCCCAAAACATTCTGGCCTTTCCCCTACTCTGACCCCAGCCCTTCACTGACCACTAGTTTTCTGTCTATATAGTTTTCTAGAATTTCTAATAAATGGACTCATATTATGTATATTCTTTTATGTATGGATTTATTCATTTAGAAGAATGCTTTTGAAATTCATCTGTATTGTATTAGCAGTTCATTCCTTTTTATTGCTGACTAGGGCTCCATAATAAGATATATCATACTATCCATTACTAGCTGGTTGACATCTGGGTTGTTTCTAGTTTTTAGCTCTTACTAACTGTGCTGCCAGAAACATTCCCACACAGACTTTTGTGTGAATACATGTCTTTCTTTCTCTTGGGTTGTTCCTTAGGAATAGGACTATAAATCATAGGGTAGGTATGGTTCACCATGGTTAAGTTTTCATTCGATGGTATAAAAAGCTGCCCAACTATTTTCTAAAGTGGCTGTTCCATTTTGCATTCCTACCAACAATGTATGAGAGTTCCAGTTGCTTTACATCCTTGCCAATAATTTGTTTTGTCAGCTTTTATAATCTTAACTATTCTAGTGGGCATGTACTGAATAAAATTTAAAAATAAATCTCCATTCTAAATATACATGGAAATAGCTATCACAATGTCAATGCCTCTGAGAAGGATATAATTTAAGGTACTACCACCTAACATCTTAGCCGGTATTTACTCATAGAGTCACTCCCATAAGGGGCCTTGGAATTCATTGACTTCCTAGAGACCTTAACAATGGTTCTTAAACTATTTGCATTCCAGAAAAGGGAAAATGAATTATTACCATTACTAGAGAAGATAGACTCTTTTCAAACATATAAACGGATTACTTTTCTGGGAAAACCATTAGAGATCATAAAGGTGAGAACTGGTAGAGGGTAAAATCTGGAGGAAAAGATTTACTCTTGTTACTATTTTGGAATTACTGTAGTTGTTAGACCCATCACTATATCTTGTTGTTGAATGTGTTAACATTAACATGGGAACAGATATGTTATTATATCACAAACTTGTTTTCTTAATATTTTGATCTCTCTCTTCCACTGTAAGAGAGTGCCTTTGTAAATGTATGCATTTAATTTTGTACTTTATGAAAATGCTATTCTGAGAAGGTGTCCATGGGTTTCCCCTAATGTGACGAGATCCATGGCATATAAAAAATTCCAGTGTGTGGGTCTATTTAGTTGATCGTGGGTGATACCAGCATCTGTCTAATTTTACAGAGCTACTATCATGCCAGGGTGGGATCCTACAGGGTAGACATCTGACAACCCTTGCAGGGTTGACAAAAGGGGTAGGAACTAATTCTACAACGTCATACAAAATGGTCTAAGGAATCAGCCTTATTAGGGAGTGGAAAAACCAGCAAACAGAAAGGCAGGCAGTCCTACCTCCTTTCATATCTCAAGGAAGGAATCCCAGGTCCAGGGCATTTGTGGACATGCTGTAAGTTCTATTCAAATGAAGAAACTCCCCTCCCTCCTATGGCATAGATTGGTGCCAAGTGGTCAGGATTTGAGATGTGAGCTGTGGAGTGAACTTCTCAGCGGATGCCAAGTGTTTTTGCATCTGGGACATTTGGGGATCTTGCTGTCCAAGAATTGTTGCATTTGCCCTGCTAGCCAAATAAGCAAATATCCCAATGGGTCACAAGTTTGAGTACTCTCCCTTCAATGGAATGAGTCCACACTGGTCCAGTAGTTGTCCTGGACTCTGGCAGATCACTCTTTGATTTAATGAGAAATTGAAGAGCGTGTGTGAATCTGTCTTGCTCACCCTGGCCTCTGGATTTTGCCTTTTCACGGTAAAGTCTTCTTTTCAACCAGTGCTGTACAAAGTAGTGAAATGTACCCAATTCTTTGCAGGATGAATGGCAGCCCTGAAGTGATCCACCTGGCACCACAGCTGATTTTCAGCATGTAGCTGGAAGTGACAACCAGAAAAGCATGGAGCTTGGGTAGATATTTAAAGATCATCTGAGGTCCAACTTCTATATTTTACTGATAACATACTTTGAGAATCCACTGGGCTCTCAAGATTTATCATCCACTTCCCATTTTCAGGAAGGGCTTAGCAGAAATAAGATTGAGTTAGATCTCTGAGCCCAAAGAACTTAGAGCATTTTCAAGGTCCCCTTTGGAATCCAAGAACACAAGAATTTTGAGTACATATTTCAGAGGCACTTTTTTTTTTTTAACTTTTAGTGATCCGATGTTATTGTATGTAGGATGCATGAGTTTATTATCACTGCATTAGCAAACTACCCATTTTATTTGCTGACAATTCTGTAGGTCAGCTTTCAGATTTGGCTCAGCTGGGTGGTTCTTCTGATGTTCTCATCTGAGATCACTATGGCAAGTAAAATAATGCCCCTCCTCCAAAGATGCCTATGCCCTAATCCCTGGTGTTAGGGCTGTGTGTTACATTGTGGATGGGATTAAATGGATGGGATTAAATTTATGGACCTTTGGATGAAGATATTATCCTGGATTGTTGGGATGGGTCCAATG
This sequence comes from Spilogale gracilis, assembly GCA_004023965.1. Lineage (NCBI taxonomy): Eukaryota > Metazoa > Chordata > Mammalia > Carnivora > Mephitidae > Spilogale > Spilogale gracilis. Next base: position 12,637 of record PITA01020725.1, on the reverse strand, counting down.
TTGTCACATCAGCCCTTAAATATAGAAAAAGAAGGCAGAAGAGTCAGGCAGAGAGTTGCTATGGAAGAAGAAACATGAGAAATTTGAATATGAAAGAAATTTGGCTCATCACTGCTGGCTTTGAATATAGAAGAAGGAGGCCATGAGTCCAAGAATGCAGGAGATCTCCAGAAGCAGGGAACAGCCCTCACTAACAGCCAGCAAGGGGATCGGAACTTCCTTCCTACAACTGTAAGGCACTGAACACCACCAGTCATCTGAATGAACAAAGAAACAGATTCTCTCCTAGAGCCTCCAGAAAGAAACACAGCCCTGCTGACAGCTTGATGTTAGCCCGGCGAACTCATGTTGGGTATAGAGAACTGTGAGATGATAAACGTGTGTTGTTTAAGCTGCTAAGACTGTGGTGGGTTTTTATACAGCAATAGAAAGCCAATAGAGTCACACATGTTGCTGCAATCAGGCATGGCTGGGTCTGGGTGACCTGAAAGCCTCATTTGCATGGCTGATGGTTGGTGCCAGCTATTGACTAAACCTCTCTGTCACCACATGATCTCTCACACTCAGGATGCAAGCCTGGGCTACTTTACCTGGCATCCTCAGGGTTCCAAGCAGCTGTGAACAGAGCTGCAAGGGTCCTTGAAACATTGCTCAGAACTCCCCCACGATCTCAATCCTGCAACCTGGAAGGTCTATCCAGATTCAAAGGGGTAGAGAAATCATTTCCACTCCTGATGGGAAGAGATGAAAAGCCACACTGGGAAGGAGCAGGCAATGTACAGATTAGAGGAATTTGTGGCCATTTTTCACAACCTGCTAGCTCATGAAACTCTTGTGCAATAAGATATTAAGAGGGACTTTCCATATTGCTACCTTGGGAACACTGGGATACACTGTTGGCAACAACAAACACAACACCTCACATTCTAAAGAGGTCAGCCAACCGGGGGGGCTGGATATTTCCTTCTCAGGCTTCTCTCAGCCACACCCCAACTCTTCACTTCTCCCCCACTTCTTGATCTACATAGAAGAATATTAGGGAGTGGTGTTGGAGATAACTGGTTTAGTGAGGAGTGAAGTGAATTAGGTTTGCCTTGCATTTCTCCTTAAATCAAGTAACAGGGGATGCTCTAAGGTAATCACTTTAAAAAAATGGTTGGGTTTGCAAGAAAGGGAGATCAACTTCTTGATTCTGGCTGCCCAAATTAGGAATCCACAGAAGAATCTGAAGATGGGAGTTCATCCGTTTAATAAGCAAACATAGTTCTTGGGCACTGTAATGGCTAATGTTATGTTACCTTGACTGAGTCACAGGATATGCTCCCATATTTAGTTAAACATTATTCTGAGTGTGTCTATGAGGATGTTTTAGGATGAGGTTGATATCGGTGTTGGGAAACTGAGGAAAGTCTTCATCAGGGTGGGCCTCATCCAGTCTTTGGAAGACCTGAACAGAACAAAGAGGCAAGTAAGGAGAATTTGTTCTCTCTCTGCCTAATTGTGTTTGAGCAGGGACGTGGGTCTTCTCCTGCTTTTGGGCTCATACTTGGACTGGAACTTATACGATTGGAGCTCCTGGTGTTCAGGCCTTTGGTTTTGGACTGGAGCCACACCATTGGCTCACTTATCTCTGGTTTGCCAACTGCAGATCTTAGGATTTCTCAGCCTCCATAATCACACAAGCCAATTTATTATAATAAGTTACATATGCTCTGGATTAAATCTTTGCTTCTCCCCCCAAAGGCATATGCTGAAACCCTAACCCTCAAAATGATGGTTTTAGGAGATGGGGCCTTTAGGATGTGATTAGGTCATGAGGGCAGATACTTCATGAACAGGATTAGTGTCTTTTTTTTAAATAAGTGTTTTATTTTTAGTTTTAAATTTTTATTTATGTATTTGTCCTAGAGAGAGAACACACAAGCAGGGGGAGTGTCAGGCAGAGGGAGAACCAGACTCCCCGCTGATGAAGGAGCCCGATGTGGGGCTCCATCCCATGACCCTGGGATCATGACCTGAGCCAAAGGTAGACGCCTAACCAGCTGAGCCACTCAGGAATCCCAGGATTAGTGTCCTTATAAAAATGAGAGCCCTAGGAAGCTCCCTGCCCTTTGTGCCATATTGTGACTCAGCAAGAAGACAGCTGCCTATGAACCAGGAAGTGGGTTCTCTCTGGACACCAAATCTGCCGGCACCTTGGTCTTGGACGTCTCAGCCTCTAGAAGTGTGAGAAATGAATTTCTGTTGTTTATTTTTTATTTTTTTTTAAGATTTTTTATTTATTTATTGACAGAGAGAGATCACAAGTAGGCAGAGAGGCAGGCAGGGAGAGGAGGAAGCAGGCTCCCTGCCGAGCAGAGAGCCTGATGCGGGCCTCGATCCCAGGACCCTGAGATCATGACCTGATCCGAAGGCAGAGGCTTAACCCACTGAGCCACCCAGGCACCCTGAATTTCTGTTGTTTAAAGACACTCAGTCTAAATAGTTTGCTTTAGCGGCAGCCCCAATGAACCAAGGTAGATACGGATACAAGTAAGTGTATGTAGTGATATACAGACAGATGCAAATATATATTCTTTTTTTAAAAAAGCATTTTTATTTAATTATTTTTGTGAGAGAAAGAGAGAGAGAAAGAGCATGAGCAGGAGGGAGCAGCAGAGGGAGAGGGAGAAGCAGGCTCCCCAGTGAGCAGGGAGTCCAATATGGGGCTCAATCCCGGGACCCTGAGATCATGACCCAAGCTGAAGGCATACGCTTAATTGACTGAGCCACCCAGGTGCCACGTAAATATATAGATTCTATATACTCTATTTCTCTGGAGAACCTTGATGAATACAGGTTTCTACCGGTTCCTCATACAGTGTTTTAAACTCTGGGAATTCAACAGTAAAAAAACAAAAACAAAAACAAAAAACTCCAAACAGACAATTATCCCTGCCCTCAGGAAATTCCTGCCTAACTGGATGTCTACTGGGGAAAACAGAAAATAAGATAGTAAGTAAAATGTATGGAATGTTAGATGGAGATAAAGGTTGATGGGGTGGCAGGAGCTGACATTTTAGATAGAGTTCTGAAAAAAAACAAGAGAAGCAAAGAGCTCCAGGTAAGACTCACAAAAAAGTGACATTTGAGAAGACCTGAAGTAGGTGAAGGAGTGAGCCACGACGCAGTTATCTAGAGCAAGAGCATTCCGGGCACGTGCCTGCCTCTGGACTGCCAGCCCGGGAGCCGTGAGGAGGCAGTGCGGGAGAGCAGAGTTCTGGAAAGAGACAGTGCATGTAGAATGGAGGCTAAGGAAGAGCTCCAGGTGTCACAGGAGGGTCTGTTTTTCATGGTGGTAACATATACATAACATGGCATTTACCTTCTTTCAAATGTACAGTTCAGTAATGTTAAGCATGTTCACATCGTTGAGTAACCAACCTTCAGATCTCTTTTATCTTACAAAACAAACTCTGTGCTCCCCACCAGCCCCTCCCTTCCAGCTCCTGGCAACCACTTTCTGTTTCTATAATTTTGACTACTCGGTGTACCTCATATAAGTTGAATCATACAGTATTTCTTTTTTGTGTGTGTGGCTGATTTTACTGAGCATAATATCCTCAAGTTTTAACTTCATACATGGTAGCGTGAATATCATTCCATTGTACAGAGAGAGTACATTGAGTTCATCTCTTCATCCATTGATGGGCGTTTAGGTTGCTTCCATCTTTTGGCTTTTGGGAATAAGGCGGCTATGAACATAGATGTACCGATCTCTTTTCAAGACCCCACTTTCAATTCTTTTGGCTGTTTACCCAGAATTGGAATTGCTAGGTCATATAGTAATTCTGCTTAGTACTGTTTTCCAATTGACTGCATTATTTTACATTCCTACTAACAATGCCTAAGTGTTCCAAATTATCTACAGTCTTTCCAATGCTCACTATTTTCTGGGGTTTTGTTTTGTTTCGATAGCCATCCTAATGGGTGTAAGGTGGTATCTCTCTGTGGTTTGATTTGCATCTCCCCAGTGATTGCTTTTTCATGTTCTAATCGCCATTTGTATATTTTCTTTGGAGAAATGTTTATTAAGGTCCTTTGCCCATTTGTGAGCTGGGTTGTTTGTTCTCTTGTTGTTGAGTTGCAGGTGTTCCTTAGAGATTCTAAAATATTAACCCCTTGCCAGATATATGCACTTTGCAAATATTTTCTCTTCTTCCATAGGTTGTCTTTTCACTCTGTTGATGGTGTCCTTTGATTCCCAGAAGACTGTAATCTTGATGGAGTCCGATTTATCTATTTTTACTTTTGCTCCCTGCACTTTTGGTGTCGTATTTAAGAAATCATTACCAAACCCAATGTCATGAAACTTTTCCTCGGATTTTTCCCCAAGACTTTTATAACTGTGGGAGGGTTTTCAGCAGAGAAGTGATGTGTCAATGTAATATTCACAAGGGAGAGATGTGGGAGGCTGATTGTATGAAAGGCCCCAGTCCTTCACTTCTCTCATCCATACCCTTTGCCATGTCAAGTTGCTGCTCCCTCCAACAAGAGATAGCATGCATTTCCCTGCCACTTGATTTGATTTCAGACAGGTAACTTGGAAAGGATCCCTCGCTCTGACTCTGAGCTTAACCCTATCACTTGCTTTGGCTGATAGAACGAGTCCAAAGTGATGGCAGTCAACCCAAACAGCTAACCACCAGGCATGAATAAGAGCCACCCAGCTGATCCCCAGTGAACCCTAGGTGCATCACTGTTGTCTACCACTAAGGTTTTGTGGCTGTTTCTTAATGCATTTTCATGAAGACAATGGATAACTGATACAGGGAGCAAGCTGGAAGCAGAGAGATGGGTTAGAAGGACATTACAGTGACTTAGACAAGAGATGATGATAGCAGGGAAGGTGGTTAGAAATGGCTGGATTCTGGATATATCTTGAAGGTAAAAGTGACAAGATTTGCTCTCAGATTGGATATGGGGTATGAGGAAAGAGAAGAGTCAAGAAGAGTTTTGGCCCAAGCAAATAGAATGATAGAATTGCCATTAGCTGACATGAGAAGAGGAACTGGTCTGAGGAGGTATCTGAGAATCGGTTTTGGGCATTGGTGATTCTTGGGAGAGTCGACATATGACTCCTGGAATTTGAGTGTCCTCACGAACTTAGAGATCAGCAGTGCTTCTTGAACAGATAATTCTGAAGTAGGGAGGCCTCACAAGGAGCCTGTACTAGATAAACCGTGATCATCTGTAGCATGCCCCAAAAGGAGAAGATGGGGAGTCTTTTAACTCTACCTGTTTCCCTTAGCCTGAGGGCATGAAAGAGAACATCAAGGGGCATCAGGCTACTTATAAAGGAGCGCAGAATAGAATAGAGGCCTCGACCAAGTGGCTTCCCAGGTAGTTGTCCAACAAGGAGATGCTTCACCCAGAGAGAGCATAGGACCTGGATGCTGAGGGGAACTATGACTGCCCCTGCCTGAGGTCAGTCTTCAGTGGCAAAAAGGGCCCAGATGAAGTTATGCAGCCTCCAGAATTACCGCATATACCCTCTCAGCAGAGCCCTAGCTCTGTGGGGCTAACCAGCAGCAAGCACACCCCACCTGAAGGAGTCCTCCCAGGAAGCCAGTCATACAGGAGGGGATCAGAGATCAGAGACTCCTCTCCTCGGGAGTCCCAAGAGCAGAGATCAAAGCTGGGAAGAGTGGAGGGGGTGAGGAAGGGGAGAGTTGTAGAACATAGATTTTCAACTCTGTGAGAGAGTGGGTCTAACTTTCTGATGATCTTCTGCGTCAACCCATTGTTTGGTAATTTATAACAAGTCATTTAAGCTATTTTGAGAGAAGAGGGGAATTTCTTATACCTATGTAGACATAATTCACAGACCAGGATGTAGGAGGGCTATAGGAAGGGAAGGAGCCTGGAACAGGAAGCCATCTCTCATCCTGATTCTCTTGCCCATCCTCTCTCTCTCTCTCTCTCTCTCTCTCTATCTATCTCTATCTCTATCTCTCCCCCTCACCCCCACTCCATAGACTGGCTTTCTTTGCTTCTATTTTCTGATACACTATGACCCCACAAATATCCTGAGTTTACATGTGAAAGCCCCAGCCTGCAGACACTAGACAATATCCTCTATGAAAATCCTACAAAGAGAGTCCAATCGGCACTGTCAGGCGCCCACCCAGGCAACTACGGGTTGATGCTAAGAGTGAATTGTATGAATATTGCTGTAGGCTTCCCCTAGAAGCAGACCAAACACAAAGATATGCACACCAGCAGTTTATTTGGGAGAGAATCCCAGGAAGCACCGGTAGGGGAATATATTAGCAACACGGAGAGCGGAGGGAAGCCGGGGATATGTTAGTAAAGAATGAGAAACTGGTCCTCAGCCGTACAGGGACTTCTCGGAGACCATGAAGAGCACACCTCAGATTCATCCTACCTGAGGTGTAAGACCCCTGGGATATTCATCCAGCAACTCCCATCAGTCACTGGTTGAGGGCTGCTTTCAGAGATGTTAATTTCCTGCCATCCCAGGAGGTAGCTCAGGTGGAAATTCCAAGGGCTTGTATCAAAAAGCACTTGGTGTGAAAGGTGAGAGCCCTGCGATCAAGGTACTCATAGCATTTGCTTTAGATATCATTCAGGAATCGAGAAGGATACTCAAAAAAGCATGGTTGAAAATCTGATTGGAGAAAACAGAACTCCCTCTCACTTTTTAAGATTTTCTTAAACTTAGAGAGACAGCGCATGGGTGGAGGAGGGGCAGAGGGCAAGAGAGAAACCCAAGCAGGCTCCACACTGAACACAGAACCCAATGTGGGACTCGATTCCAGGACCCTGAGACCATGACCTGAGTCAAAAGTAAGAGTTGGCTGCTCAACGGACTGAGCCACCCAGCTGTCCTGAAAACAGCGTTTTCAATACCCCTCTGACTAGACTTCCCAGTGAATCGACAATATACATAATTAAACCATGGATGGCTTAATAGCCATGAGAGATCACATGCATAGACAGAAATGAACACATGTCTACTGTAATAAAAGTGCTTAAACACACCGATGAAATTCACCAGCAGAGAATCTATCTTGTATTGCGAGTGATTTTAGGTGAGAAGAAGGAAATTAAATTGTTCTTTTAAACATGTTGCTTTTCCTGGAAGGCATCAAAAATGTGAAAACAGGTGGTAATGGAGCAATGAATGTGTTTATGGTTTTTTTTTCCTTTACCTTGTTATAATGATGTTTGTTCACTGATAAGACTTGAGAGAGAAATGATACTTCTAAAATATATTTCCCTCCTAAAAACTGTCCCCAATCTCCTAGTGTCACAAAGTCTTATATTTCTCTAACTGCCTCAGGAGCTCAGTCAGTGCAAGTCCCATTTGAAAACAATGGAAACTGTGCTCAGTCTCTTCAGTGCCTGGAGCAAGACAGCAAATGAGACTCCTGAGAATTTGGGGCTCAGACAGTTTCAGATGCCATATGGGGCTTAAGTGCTCAGATGGGGCCTGTGATGGAGGGAGGGAGAGTTGGAGTCTAGGGGCCTTGGTTACCCACCTAGAACACAAGGGGTAACCAGAGATGTCCAGGGGTAGAGGTTCTAAGGGAGGCAGAGGCATCTTTCCAGCAAATAGGGCTGCCTGTGTTTCTTCAGGTAGGTTCCCCTCACCTTGAAATAAAAGGTGTAAATTCCACCAACTGCTTGGAAATGTCCCCTTTACATTTCTCCATCCCAGACTGGTAAGGACCCAGTGCTTTCCTTGGCTTGTAATAATAACCCTACAGTCAAGTATCTTAAAACAGTATACCAAACATTAAAATAGAGTAACATCAGAACATTTTTTTAAAAGAAAAGTCCTATTTTTCTTTTTAAAAAAAGTTTATAATAGGGACTTCTGTGTGGCTCAGTTGGTTAAGCATCCGCCTTTGGCTCAGGTCATAATCCTGGGGTCCTGGGATGAAGTCTTGCATTGGGCTCCTTGTTCAGTGGGGAGCCTGCTTCTCTCTCTACCAGTTTTGCCTGCTGCTGCTCCTGCTGTCTGCTCGCTGTCTGTCTCTCTGACAAATAAATAAATAAAAACCTTTAAAAATTACTTTATAGGCGGCGCCTGGGTGGCTCAGTGGTTAAGCCACTGCCTTCGGCTCAGGTCATGATCCCGGAGACCCGGGGTCGAGCCCCACATCGGGCTTCCTGCTCGGCGGGAAGCCTGCTTCTCCCTCTCTCACTCCCCCTGCTTGTGTTCCCTCTCTGGCTGTGTTTCTCTCTGTCAAATAAATAAAATCTTTAAAAAAAAAAAAAAAATTACTTTATAATATTAATGGGAGTACTGATTTAAAATACCTAAATTTACAACAAAATATTTAATTTGTATATTAATAGGAAATACCCCAAACATTAACATTTTATGGTTTGTACCTGAAGGATAGGATTATACCTGACTTTTGCTTTTACTTCTGGCTTATCAGTAATACAATAACCATGTATTATATGTTTTCTTTTTTCTAAGAGTCTGGAGTAAGAAAGACTCAACTTCAGAAACCAAAAAGAAGACTGATGAACTTGTCTTTATTTTTTTAAAAGATTTTATTTGTTTATTTGACAGAGAGAAACACAGCTAGAGAGGGAACACAAGCAGGGGGAGCGAGAGAGGGAGAAGCAGGCTTCCCAGCGACCAGGGAGCCGGATGCGGGGCTCGATCCTGGGACTCCGGGACCATGACCTGAGCCGGAGGCAGTTGCTTAACCAACTGAGCCACCCAGGTGCCCTGAACTTGTCTTTATAAATATTAACTACTTCTTGAGTCAAAAGACACCAAAAATAAATGTGAAAGATAAAGGATAGGCTGGGAGAAAAAATTACAGTACATATAACAGGACAAGAATTTTAATTAGTATGTATATTATATAAATCAATAAGAAAAAGAAAACACAATAAAAAATCGGACAAAAGATAACAGCGGGGGTTCCTGGGTGGCTCAGTCCGTCACGTTCAACTCTTGGTTTCAGCTCAGGTCCGGATCTCAGGGTCATGAGCCCACGATGGGCTCTGTGCTTAGCACGGAACTTGCTTAAGACTCTCTCTCTCCCTCTTCCTCTGCCCCTCCCCCTGTCTCTCTGAAATAAATAAATACATTTTTTTAAAAAGGTATTAGAGACTTGGGGAAGGTCAAAATTAAAATGTCCAATAAAAATATGAAAAGATCTTAACCTCACTAAAAAATGAAGGAAATAGAAGCTATGACCACTTTTGCCTATCAGTTTAGGAAACATGTTAAAAACTAACATCCAGAGTTTGTGAGGGTATGATTCTCTTAAAAATTTTAAAAGGCTAATAGTGCCAGTGTCTGTGATGATATGTACTTATGAATTGGCAACAGAGCCTCTTCAACACGTGGTGTTAGGAAAACTGGACAGCTCGATGCAAAAGAATGAAACTTCTTACATTATACACAAAAGTAAATTCAAAATGGGTTAAAGACCTTTCTGTGAGACATGGAATCATAAAAATCCTAGAGAGAGAGCAGTCAGTAATCTCTCTAACATCAGCTGTAAAACATTTTTCTAGATACGTCACCTGAGGCAAGGGAGACAAAATAAAAATACACCATTGGGACTACAGCCTAATAGAAAGCTTCTGCCCAGCAAAGAAAATCATCAACGAAACTAAAAGACAATCTACTAAATGGGAGAAGATATTTGTAAATGGCATATCTGATAAAGGGTTAATATCCAAAATATGTAAAGAACTTATGAAACTCAACACCAAAAAAACAAATATTCCAGTTAAAAAATGGACAGAACCTGGTGGCACCTGGGTGGCTCAGTTGGTTAAGCAACTGTTTTCAGCTCAGGTCATAGTCCCGGAGACCCGGGATCGAGCCCCACATTGGGCTCCTTGCTCGGCGGGAAGCCTGTTTCTCCCTCTCTCACTCCCCTTGCCTGTGTTCCCTCTCTGGCTGTGTTTCTCTCTGTCAAATAAATAAAATCTTTAAAAAAAATGGACAGAAGCTATGAACAGACATTTCTCCAAAGAAGACATATAGATGGCCAACAGACACATGAGAAGATGTTCAACATCACTCATCATCAGGGAAATGCAAATAAAAACCACCACAATGAGATTCTACGCTGTCAAAATGGCTGAAATAAAAAACACCAGAAACAACAAGAGTTGGCAAGGACGTGGAGAAAAAGGAACATGTGTACACTGTTGGTGGGAATGGTGCAGCCGCTGTGGAAAACAGTATGGAGTTTCCTCAAAAGGCTAAAAATAGAACTACCTTATGATCCAGCGATCCCACTCCGGGGGTATTTACACAAAGAACACAAAAACACTAATTTGAAAGGATACATGCTCCCTTATGTTTATTGCAGCATTATCTATAATAGCCAAATTATGGAAGCAGTCGAAGTGTCCATCAATACATGAATGGATAAAGAAGATGTGGTATATATATATATATATATATATATATATATATATATATATACACAATGGAATATTATTCAGCCATCAAAAGAATAAAGGCTTGCCATTTATCCAACAAACATGGATAAAACTAGAGAGTATAATGCTAAACAAAATAAGTCAGTCAAAGACAAATACCATATGATTTCATTCATATGTAGAATTTAGGAAACCAAACAAAGGGGAAAAGAGAGAGACAAATCAAGAAATAGATTCTTTAATTTTTTTATTTTTTAAAAGATTTTATTTATTTCTTTGACAGAGAGAGAGATCACAAATAGGCAGAGAGGCAGGCAGAGAGAGAGGGGGGGGAGTAGGCTCCCTGCTGAGCAGAGAGCCCAATGTGGGACTCCATCCTAGGACCCTGAGATCATGACCTGAGCCAAAGGCAGAGGCTTAACTCTCTGAGCCACCCAGGTGCCCCCAAGAAATAGATTCTTAACTAGAGAAAACAAACTTATGTTTATCAGAGGGTGAGTGTGTTGGTGATGTCTGAAATAGGTAATGGGGATTAAAGAGTATATTTATCTTGATAAAAGTAAGTAAGTAAATAAATAAATGGCAGAGCACTTTCTGAAGAGAATCAAGTGGCATATGTCAAAACATTAAGTGTATGTACCCTGCATTCCAATTTTAGCCCAAAGAAATATTTACCCATGTATGGACAAGAAGAGACATGAGTCATGAAACACTGGAAACTACACAAGTGTTCAGCACCAGAGAAAGGTTACATAAACAATGGTTAATCCGTGTATAGAAAACCATGCCACACCTAAAAAGACAAGAAAACCTACATGGAATGACATGATGAGACCTTATAAAGATGAAGGCGGGGCACCTGTGTGACTCTGCTTAAGCCTCTGCCTTTGGCTCAGGTCATGATCCCAGGGTCCTGGGATTGAAACCCACATTGGGCTCCCTTCGCAGGGGAATCTGATTCTCCCTCTGCTGCTCCCTCTGCTTGTGCACACTCTTCTCCTTCTGTCTCCATATCTGTCAAAAGGTAAATAAAATCTTAAAAAAAAATGAAGGCAGTATAACACAGGGGTACCCAATGAGGGCTTTAACACCACCTGCCGGGGCTCAAATCCTGGCTGGCTGAGCTCAGGTAAGCTTGCTCTGTTTCCACTTTCCCTTTTGTAAAATGGGAAAAATGATGGTATATGCCTCTTAGAGTTCTTTTTTTTTTTTAATGAGAACTAAGGAAAGCATTTGAATTACACCTGTCTCATGTATCAACCAGTGCTACTAGCTCATCTATTAGATGAGAAAACAAGTTGTAAAACACCAAGAAGGACATCAAAGATTTAATATTAGAGATAATATCTTCATGTGCATATGCCTCTACACACAAGGAAAATGGCCTAGGAGAAAACATAGCACATTAACAGCAATGTTTATTTCTGAGGAGGGGAGAGGGTTGCGTGGCGCTGGGACAGCCCAGGGGACTTGTCCTCTCAGCTCTACACTTCGTGTGTACTTCCTTAAAACAATAAATGTAACTTGTGTAAATACCATAGAAAGCAACGCAAATATTTTAAAAACCTTAAAACAACAACCAGCTGTACCTAAAGGCAAGGCAACACAGATCTCCACTCTCAGCTCAAAATTTTAGAGAGTTACAAATGAATTTCTCAGGGAAGTTGAACCATTGTGCAATTTTCCATACTGTCTTGTGTCTATTTTGGTTATACAAGCAGCTTCCTTAGCAATGAGAGTTTGGGCTGTGGTTAACAATAGTTTGTAGAAATAGAAAGATAATAATATTTTAAAAATTCTTTTAAAGATTTTATTTACTTACTTTTAGAGAGGGAGAGAAGAGAAGAGCATGCATGGGGGCCAGGGAGGGGGAGAGGGAGAGGGAGAGGGAGAAGCAGGCTCCCTGCTGAGCAAGGAGCCCGATGTGGGACTCCATCCCAGGATGCTGGGATCATGACCAGAGGTAAGGTAGATTTTTTTTTTTAATTTTTATTTATTTATTTTTTTGACTTTAAATTTATTTTATTTTTTCAGTGTTCCAAGATTCATTGCCCATGCCCCTGAAGGTAGATTCTTAACTGAGTGAGCCACCAAGGCGCCTAAGAATGCCTATTATTTTTAACGATTTTATTTATTTATTTGACAGAGAGAGAGAGAGATCGCAAGGAGGCAGAGAGGCAGGCAGAGAGAGAGGAGGAAGCAG
>PITA01020724.1:23235-34379 GCA_004023965.1 Spilogale gracilis | reverse complement strand
GTGTGGGCGCCCCTGGGCGTGTGGGTGTCCCGGAGCGTAAGGGTGTCCCGGAGCGTGTGAAGATGTGGTCCATATATACAATGTAAATCTACGCCTACATCAAAAAGGACAAATATCCAATTTTTGTAGCAACATGAACTGGACTGGAGGAGATTAGGCTGAGTGAAATAAGCCAGGAAGAGAGGGTCAAGTATCACATGGTTTCACTTACTTGCGATGCATGAGGGGTACCCTGGAGAACAGTGGGAGAAGGAAAGGAAATGGGAACTAGGGTAATCTAGGGAGGGAAACGAAACAACAGAGACTTTGGACCCAGAAACAAACTGAGGGACTTGGAGGGAGGGGTGGGGGGATGGGAGAGCCTGGTGGTGGGTACTGGGGGCGCCTAGAGCGTGGAGCACTGGGTGTTGGGAATGGGAAAAAAAAATAATAAATAAATTTAAAAAAAAAAAAAAAAAATCACTGCCTCAAAAAGGTATGCAGCCCATCTTCACTGCAGCATCATTCATAATAGCCAAGTATAGAAGCCCCCTAAGTGTCCACTGACAGATGAATGAAGATGTGGTACATATATATGATGGAATGTTATCCAGCCATAAAAAAAGGAAATCCTGTCATTTTCAACAACATGGATGGATCCTGAGGGCATCATGCTGAGCGAAATAAACCAGAGAAAGACAAATACCATAAAATCTCACTTACGTGTAGAACCTAAAAAAGCAAACAAAAAAACAAGTGCAACGGTAGAGCGCAAAGTGGTGGCCGCCAGAAGCAGGGACTGGGGGATGCATGACACAGGTAAAGGTGGTCAAAGGTACAACTTCCAGTTACAAAACAAATCAGTCCTGGGACTGTAGCACAGTGACTGTAGTTAACAGTAATAGTGTATTGCATATTTGAAGGTCCCAAAGATAGCAGACCTTAAAAGTTCTCATCACAGGAAAAAAATGTTTTGTAACTATGTGAAGTGATAGATATTGCCTAGACTTATTGTGGTGATCATTTTGCAGTATGTGTATGGAACAAATCATTACGTTATACATATAATATTGCATGTCAAGTATATCTCAATTTTTAAAAAAAGCTGCAAGTAGATTCAGCTGAGGTGCCCTCCCACAGGGTCCCACAGACAATAGACTGGGGCCTCAGCACAGCATCCAGAGGTCACTTTCATTTTTACAATTTAGTAAGTAGAACCATATCTAAATGTTCTTTTAATATGCATCTCCATTACTGTTATTGAGGTTGAGCACATTCCTATACAGTAACCCAGTGAGTTTTTTTTCTTTTTCCTAGTGTGACTTGACAGTTTGATTTTTCCTGTTATTTCGTCCTTTGAAACATTGGTACTTTCCTTATCAATGTATAAGGCGTTCACTACAACACTGATTAAAGACATTAAAGCCGTGTGAAAAGTTGCTGCAAACATTTTTTCCAGATCAGGCTACGTGCCTTTCTTTCTATGCCTCATTTTCCTTTGAAACTTCAGTTTAAAAAAAATTTTTTTTAAGATTTTATTTCTTGGGGTGCCTGGGTGGCTCAGTTGGTTAAGCGGCTGCCTTTGGCTCAGGTCATGATCCTGGAGACCTGGGATCAAGTCCCACATCGGGCTCCCTGCTCGGCGGGAGGCCTGCTTCTCCCTCTCTCACTCCCCCTGCTTGTGTTCCCTCTCTGGCTGTGTTTCTCTCTGTCAAATAAATAAAATCTTTAAAAAAAAAAAAAAAGATTTTATTTATTTATTTGACAGAGAGAGAGATCACAAGTAGGCAGAGAGGCAGGCAGAGAGAGAGAGGAGGAAGCAGGCTCCCTGCTAAGCAGAGGGCCCCATGCGGGCCTCGATCCCAGGACCCTGAGATCATGACCTGAGCCGAAGGCAGAGGCTTTAACCCACTGAGCCACCCAGGCGCCCCAGTTTTAAATTTTTATCATATTGACCTTTCTTAGCCTTTTCCCACTGGAATTTCCTCTTTCACTTCTAAATTTACGCAGAACTCTGACAGCCCCACCCAAAGAAGGAAGCAGTTTCTAATCCATGGCTGGCATCTCAGCACACTGCTGACCCACTACCGGAAGTCAAACACTGCCCATCTGAGAAACAGTTTTGAGGCAACACTTAATCCCCAAGCACTAACTTGAAAGTAACACTGAGATCCACAGGAAGTTCAGTAAACTGATTAATGGTAGCAGTTTTTTATTGGACCTCAGATACACAACAGCTCTGAGAAAAGGAATTAAAAATGTTCAAAACAGATCTTGTAAGTGCTTGAATGGAGGCTGTGTCTGCGCAGCTCCTCACGGCTGTGACCCACGGCAAGTTTACACACCTGCACCCCCTGCACCGTAAAATGCACCTTTCCAACGACAGCACCTGTCTTGGAAATCCCTGTGTCTGCGAAGAGAAAGGTTTTGCCCAGGGTCCTACACTCCTACAAGAAAGCTTCCAGTAGACCCCAGGAGAAGTAGGCCTGGGATGCCACACATCCTCAGGAAGAGCTTTTAAAAAGGCTCTTCTAGGGCCTGCGTGGCTCAGTCGGTCAAGTGTCTGCCTTCAGCTCAGGTCATGATCCCAGGGTCCTGGGATTGAGTCCTGCATCCAGCTCCCTGCTCAGTGAGGAGTCTGCTTCTCCTTCTCCCCCTGCCCTCCCTGCTTCATGAGCGCACAGACACACACACACTCTATCTCTCTCCTTCTCTGTCACACGCACTCTCAAATAAATAAAATCTTAAAAAAAAAAAAGGCTCTTCCACACAAGTCAGTCCCAGGAGTGATCGTTTTAGTACTTTAATCAAAATGCTTCAGACCACTGTAAAGTGCTAGGCTTTGTTTAAAAAATATACAGTATTCCAAATTTTGAGTTTCAATTACTTAATAATTTTATACCTCTCAGATATTTAAGATCTGAAAGAACACAGCTTATAGAAAATAGTAAAAGATCTTGAAAGTACAAAACCATTTCTACTTCTGACCCAGAAAAAAAGGAGCAAAACTCCAACACCATTTATGTGCTTAAAAAGAGCTCTATCTCTTGGAATACATACGAAAGCATTTGTAAATGAGATGAAATGCTGTATCTGGAATTTGCTTCAGAATACTGCATGTGTCAGACAGAGATCACTGTTGAGGGCTTATAACACTATTTTCTGTCTCTGTGCATTTTGTATTTCCCAGCAACGAACAGTTTAATACACGTATATATGACATTTCAAATCCCTTGTCCCTATGAGTGATGAGGCAGCAGGTAGTGGCTTTGCCTGCAGACACAAAGGGTCCCCATGATGAGGGAACAGAAGACTAGCTGAGGACAAAGCAGAAGTTGGCAACTTACATACCACCCCTCCCCCACCTTGTGACATGTGTGACATTCCTCAGGCACTCCTGGCTGTCCTAAAAGAAAAACAAATAGTTAACTTGTAAGATCACAATCCTGCAAGACCCGGGTCTCTCAGTTTACAAATGTCCTTGTGATTTATAAGAAGCTATCTTATCAATAGCCTAACTTCCAGAGACCCATAACTCAGTTCCTAAAGCCTTAACATCGCCCTCCCTTCCATAAAATTGAGGGAGGCTGAGGCAGTAGGACATGTAAATAAAGTTGAATTTCTTCTAAACCTAACACTCATTGACAAGGATGTGTGGTAGAAGGAATATAACATTCCACCAGGAAACTCCCAACAGTCTTCATGTTAGTGCCTTATTAGAGGGAGAACAGTAATCAGGGCTCCAGCATCCTGACAGTCTTCTTTACCATGACAGCCCTTCTGAACACCCCCTTTGTCCTCACCTCCCCAACTCCTGAGTATATAATCAGCCACTCCTTGGGATCATAGGGCTTCAGCTCTTTCTGCCCATGGGTCCTGTCCCCAGGCTTTAATAAAATCACCTTTTTTGCACTAGAGATGTCTTAAGAATTCTTTCTCCGTTATTGGCTCTGGATCTCACTTATATTCTAAAACTTCATCACTCAGGCCAACCACTGCCACCTATTTAAAACTCTGAAGTTCCGGGGCGCCTGGGTGGCTCAGTTGGTTAAGTGACTGCCTTCAGCTCAGGTCATGATCCCGGAGACCTGGGATCGAGTCCCACATCGGGCTCCCTGCTCGACGGGAAGCCTGCTTCTCCCTCTCTCACTCCCCCCTGCTTGTGTTCCCTCTCTGGCTGTGTTTCTCTCTGACAAATACATAATTTTAGAAAGTAGAGTAGAGTAGAGTAGAGTAGAGTAGAGTAGAGTAAAGTAAAGTAAAGTAAAGTAAAGTAAAGTAAAGTAAAGTAAAGTAAAATAAAATAAAATAAAATAAAACAAAACTCTGAAGTTCCTTCCAGCTTGGTTTTAATTGCCCACATATTTTTTTCTCCTGTCATAATTTAAAAGTCTTTTAGAGGTAAGAGTTTTGCAAACAGCCATTTTCAGGCTATTTAGGTGAAAAATTTACATACGGTGAATACTTCATTCAGAAAAACATAAAATCCTGACTGGGTTTCTCCCACGCAATGCCCCAGGGAGTTGGGGTACAAGCCCGCCGTGTCTAAACACTGCAGAAAATCACCAGGGAGGCTAAGCATAAATCCTAAATCTTGGACCTCACTCCAATTCTTTAGGGGTAACGGTGGCTCTGGACACCTGTGTTCTTAGAGCCCCCCCACACCTCGCCCCCCCCCCACACCATCTCCTACATCTTAGTCATGTCCTTTTCAAACTACTATCTATTATCAACTGCACACACTCTAGGATTTCACGAACCAAACCAGACACAGACACTGTATGCACTTATAAACCAACTGGAACTCATGTTCAGAGCCACTTTAAGGATGGAGCAAGCAGATGAGATGACAAGGATGTGAAAGGCTGTGCTTGCCAAAAATAATTTTTTTTTTTTTGCAGGAGGAGCTAATAAAGCAGATAAAAGATGAAAGGCGAAATACCGAGTAAGGGCATATAACTTATGTAAACCAAATTTTCAAGCAACATGAGGAACTCAGACGCATCCACTTGGCATATGGGTAGAGATATGGGACGAGGAGATGGCACTATCTCACCACTCCTTATGGGAACTGCCAGCTGAACAGGCAGAGGCTGGGAACCAGCACGGGGCTACAACCAGCAGGAACCAACCAGTTCTTAAGCTTGGAGAGCTACAGAAGAGCGTGAAGATGGCCTGGACAGATATTGCTGTATGTGGATATGGAGAAGGTTATAGCTCCCCACATCCTGTGTGCATGGTCTGCCAGCAACATATGTAAAAGGATGTGTTCCTTTTCCCTGGTGGAGGACAGAGGGGTAGTACTGATTCTCCCTTTACTCAGCTGGCAGTCCAGAGGGCAAGGATGTCCCCACCTTTCCATGTCCACCCTTTGCCTGGGCTTACCTTACAGTATGCACTCAAGCCAATCTTATTTAGAAGAGGCAATTATCTAAGAGGCAAATTATTAAAACACAAAGGAAAAATTAAATGAAAATTAGTCTTTAAATAAAAAATTAAATGGAAAGTTAAATATTATTAATTCAATGAAAAAATGTGATGGTTACCTTTATGTGCTAACTTGGCTATGCTATGGTATTACTCCATTTTTGTCATATATCAGTCTACATGTTGCTATAAGGTATTCTTTAGATGTGATTAACATTTAAATCAGCAGACTTTGAGTAAAGCAGATTACCCCCCCACCATACTGTTGGCGGGCATCATCTAATCAATTGATAGCCATGAAAGAAAACATAAGAGGACTGAGATTCTTCAAAGAGGTAGGAATTCTGCCTCCAGCCTGCCTTTGGACTCAGGCGACCGCATCATCTCCTCCCTGAATCTCTAGCCTGCCTACTGTGAATTCAGATTTGCCAGCCTCCACATTCGTGAGCCAGCTCCTTAAAATAAATTCCTCTCTCTCTCTCTCTCTCTCTCTCTCTCTCTCTCTCTCTCTTTCTCTGTATACACACACACACACACACACACACACACACACACACACACACACAATTCCATAGGTTCTGTTTCTCTGGAGAATCCTGATTAATACACACGCCCTGTGTCCATCAAAACAAAGGAAAAAATACAACTCATGTGTACAAAAACATTACCAGTGTGGTCTCCAGAGCAGCAGCAAGGCTGACTTTCCAGAGTGTGAAATCATCATGCACACGCACAAGCTTGCTTGATTTAACACACTTAAGTTATTCAATGATCTCTGCGGACAGTCTGCCCGAAGGAAGAAAGAATCCAAGTAGTTTTAGAGACCATTGTTTTTGTGAAGACTCGTCCTACTAGGCAGGATTTGTGGAAAAAGAAGAAAATTATTTAAAATAAATAGCTCGACTAGGTCAGGGATTTAAATACAATACAAATCCTCATCAGTACTTCTGACTTGAGGCTACAAGGTTGTTCAGAGCAAAGTGTCCCTTCTTCTGAAGATTCCCTTGAAGGATGAATGAATGTCCATTCCCACTGTCCTGGCCAAGAGAATATGTGCACAAGGAATGATCATGCTAGCTCTGGGCACAAAATTCTGGCCATAGAATCAGGATCCAAGAAGGGAATTCAGTGCTCTCTAAGCATTGGTTCTTTTCCACTGTGAAGTAAGACATACCCAAGGAAGAGAACTGGATCTAACAAGTTTGGCTACTGACGTACCTGCCATATAAATACAAATCACAAATATGCTGGTTTCTAGGTCATAGTAGTTATCACTGTCCATCTGTCTAATTCACAACTAAAAATTCAGAAAGCCACGTTCAAGGTCCATCATTTCTATCCCCACAGCCATGCACCGAGAGGAGGCAGTCATGATAAAGTTGGATGGGGGAGCAACCAGTTAAATGAATGCTTAATGAGCTTCTGCAGAACAGCACAAATGCACACCAGGCTTAAACCAACAGAAATAAAAAAAACACATCACTATTTCCTTGAGACCATGTTCAATGTACCAAATTTACACAAATGCAAATCTTATCCCTGGAATGTTCTGAAATCCTATTAGATAACCTAAAATTAGGCCAGAGCTGACATGTTTACACCCCACTCGTGGCCCAGGTTCTCCACTAGCACCTGCAGAGTTTCTGTGCTTAAGGCCCCCACTTGCGGCCAAAGGTTCTCCAGTTATAAGACATAAGGAAGACGAATAACAAAATGGCAGGTATAAATCCTACCATGTAAGTATTTATACTAAATGTAAATGGACTACATAATCCAAAGGCAGACACTGACATCATGAAGTTTTAAAAATGAACCCATTATATGCTATCAGAGACACAGTTTAATTCAAAGTTAAAAACAGGGTGAAGCTAAATGCATGGGAAAAGATGCATCACAAAAGGAGAAACCAAAAGTAGGCAAAAGTAGCTTTACTAATATTAGATAGAATGAGACAAAATAGACTTGATGATAAAAATCAATACTAAAGGGGCGCCTGGGTGGCTCAGTTGGTTAACGACTGCCTTCGGCTCAGGTCATGATCCCGGAGACCCAGGATCGAGCCCCACATCGGGCTCCCTGCTCGGCAGGAAGCCTGCTTCTCCTTCTCTCACTCCCCCTGCTTGTGTTCCCTCTCTGGCTGTGTTTCACTCTGTCAAATAAATAAAATCTTTAAAAAAAAAAAAATCAATACTAAAAACATAATAAAAGGTCCAATCTCTCAGCAAGATTTAACAATTATAAACACATATGCACCGAACAATGCAGCTTTATAATACATGAATATAATCTTATATGTACAACATCCGAAAGATTCTACAAAAAACAATTAGAGCTAATAAATGAATTCAGCAAAGCTTCAAGATACAAAAGCAGCACATAAAAATCAGCTGAACCACCAGAAAATGTATCAAGAAAACATTCTAGGGCTGTCTGAGTGGCTCAGTCAGGCAGCTGCCTTCAGCTCAGGTCATGACCCCTGGGTTGGGCTCTGTGCTCAACAGGGAGTCTGCTGCTCCCTCTCCCTCTGTCCCTTCCCCCACCCATGCTCGCTCTCTTACACACATGCTTGCTCTCTCTCAAATAAATAAAGCCTTGGAAGGAAGGGAGGGAAGAAGGGAGGGAGGGAGGGAGGAAGGAAGGAAGGAAGAAAGGAAGGAAGGAGGGAAAGAGGGAAGGAGGGAGGGAGGGAGGGGGGAAGGAAGGAATCATTCCATTTACAATAGGATCAAAATTTTAAAAAAGGAGAATCCTAAGTTTACCTCACCCAGTGGATATAACTAAGTAACACCCATTAGTGTGAATAACCCAGAAAATGACCTGAGAGTGGCAGAACAGACTCCCTACAGTTAAATGTAGAGAGGAGGCCACAGAAAAGGTAGGAAGAGCAGAGAAATGGTCAAGAGCCAAATGGACCCACGGGACTGTCCTCCAGAGGGAGGTATACTGTGGGTATGGAAAGGTGAAAGAAGCAGACCCCTGTGCAATGCACTGGCACAGGGTAGACGAATCCCCACATAGCTCTGAAAACCAGAGGGGCCTAACTTCACAAGTTCTTACAATCAGTGGGGCATAATGCCAGGAACTTTAAAAAACAGGAAGCTCCTCTCTGAGAGGGCCTAAGGAAACTGAGTCCTCAGCCTTTAAAAGACAGCACAACAAACAGTCCCAAAGTCCCACTGAAGCAACATTTTGAAATGCCTGGGGCATACAGGAAGGAGATTTGTTTACTAATTTGGACCATATGCTGGAGGGGCATGGATCTTTGGGAGACTTCTCCAGGAACAAAAGAACTGGAGGGTGCCAATCCTTAACCCCCCCCACCAACTCCCCACCATAGATATAAGGACATCTTCAGAAGCTAGTGCAGTACCAACACTCTACACCCATCTTGCTTACAGAACACGTCACCCTCATGCACACCCCCACCAAATCAACCAGCCTAGGCAGTTTTCCCAGGCAGCAGCAGGTCCTGCACTAGGCCAGCTCAGACTCTGCAGGCACTGTGGAGCCCCATCCTCGTGTTTTCCTAAGGACTGCCCCATCCAATACACCCTTGGCTTACCCAAAGAGGTGCCACAAGACTGGCATTATGCAAGCAGCCCCAATATAAGCCAGCACCACTTCAAAGTGACTCTGCCCAAGGA
The DNA here is from genome assembly GCA_004023965.1 of Spilogale gracilis. Classification (NCBI taxonomy): domain Eukaryota; kingdom Metazoa; phylum Chordata; class Mammalia; order Carnivora; family Mephitidae; genus Spilogale; species Spilogale gracilis. Next base: position 25,329 of record PITA01020724.1, on the reverse strand, counting down.
GAGGGGAAGATAACCATACATACCAGTTAGACAGCAGCCCCAGCAGTGGGCTGGGCACAGACATTTGGTCTGACCACAGGCCCCACCCATCAATGGAAGATCCTCAGGAGACACACAAGGAAAGCATCCTTCAGTTCAGTGCTACTACAGTTTTGACAAATGCCTGGTATGACTCAACCCAAGACCAAGACAGCCCCAGATTAACCTGCTAACAACAAAAGGACCCAAACTTGACCACAACAGGCAAAGAGAACCACCACACATGACTGGACTGAAGGCAAATGCAGCTCAGCCGCAACTGTAGGGCAAATGCAATATACATTGAAGACATTCCTGAAATGCCTGGTTCTGGTGAACAGGAGACATTGCACAATAAGGCACGTCAAGACCTCTTTTTCGTAAGGCCACTATTTTCAGGAGCAGAAAAAACAGTTTTCCTAACACAGGCTGTTAGGAAACAGACACAGAAAGTTAGACAAAGGAATGCATCCCAAATGAAAGAACAGAAAAATCATGGCAAGAGACCTAAACAAAACAAAGAGATATAATATGCCTTATAAAGAATTTAAAGTAATGATCATAAAGAGACTGGACTTAAAAAAAAAAAAGAAAGAAAAGTATTGATAGTGGACTTGAGAAAAAGGTGGAGGACTTCAAGGAGACCCTCAAAAAAGAGAAAACATAAAAAAGAATCAATCAGATATGAAGAACTCAATAAATGAAATTAAAAATAAACTTGAGGAAACAAATAGAAGACTAGAGGAAACAGAACAATGGATCAGTGACCTGTAGAACACAGTAACAAACAGCAAACAAGCTGAACAGGAGAGGAATAATAATTTTTAAAAAGGAGAACTAAGGGAACTCAGCAACATCATCAAGCGTGATAAAATTCTCATTATAGGCATCCAAGAAAGAAAAGAAAGAGAAAAGGAAACAAAAAATTTATTTCAAAAAATAATAGCTGAAAACTTCCTAAATCTGGTGAAGAAATCTACATCCAGGAGGCACAGATACCAACAAAGCCACCCAAGAAGGTCCACAGACAGACACAGTAATTAAAATGGTAAAAAGTAGTGATAAAGAAAAAAACTGAATGCAGCAAAAGAAAAGGAGACAATTATACACAAGGAAAACCCCATAAGGCTATCTGCAGATTTCTCAGGAGAAACACTGCAGGCTGGAAGAGAGTAGCATGATGTATTTAAATGCTTAAGAAAAAACCTCAACCTGCTCTATCCTGCAAGACAAAAGATATAGCTTCCCTGACAAACAAAAGATAAAGGAATTCACCACCATTAAACCAGACTTACAAGAAATGTTCAAGGGGACTCTCTCTAAGTGGAAAAGAAAGACCACATGTAGGAGTAAGAAAAGTAGGAAGCATAAAGATAATAAAATTAAATATATCTATACGATACTGATGGCAAGGGATTCACAAAAGGATGTAAAGTTGATAACATATATGTAAAATGTTGGGAGGAGAGGAGTAAAGAATGGGTTCAAACTTAAGCAACCATCAACTTAACAAGGCTATATGTGTACGATGTCATATACAAACCTAATAATAACCACAAACCAAAAACAAGTGATATGTAAAAAATAAAGAGAAAGGAATCTAAGTATACACCAAAAGAAAGCCAGCAAATCATGAAAGAAGCAAAAGAAAAAAGGAACAGAGAACTACAAAAACAAGCATAAAACAAGTTTAAAAAAATGGCAATTGGGCGCCTGGGTGGCTCAGTGGGTTAAAGCCTCTGCCTTCAGCTCAAGTCATGATCTCAGGGTCCTGGGATCGAGGCCCACATTGGGCCCTCTGCTCAGTGGGGAGCCTGCTTCCTCCTCTCTCTCTGCCTGCCTCTCTGCCTACTTGTGATCTCTCTGTGAAATAAATAAAATCTTTTTAAAAAATGGCAATTAATGCATACTTTATAACTGAATGTCAATGGACTAAGTTTTCAATCAAAAGATACAGGGTAACAGCATGGATAAAAAAGCACGATCCAAAAAAAAAAAAAAATCAACAATATTGATAATAATAAAAACTGTTGTCATGTGCCAAAAAAAAAAAAAAAAAAGCAAGATCCATTTATA
>PITA01020724.1:0-23135 GCA_004023965.1 Spilogale gracilis | reverse complement strand
TAGGGACGCCTGGGTGGCTCAGAGGGTTAGGCCTCTGCCTTCGGCTCAGGTCATGATCTCAGGGTCCTGGGATCAAGTCCCACATGGGGCTCTCTGCTGAGCGGGAAGCTTGCTTCCCCTTCTTTCTCTGCCTGCCTCTCTGCCTATTTGTGATCTCTCTCTGTCAAATAAATAAATAAAAATCGTAAAAAAAAAAAACAATAACAAACATAAAGGAAATAATCAAGAGTAATATAATAATAGTAAGGGACTTCAAAGCTCCACTTACATCAATGGACAGATCATCCACACAGAAAATCAACAAGGAAACAGTGTCTTTGACTGACACTCTGGACTAAATGGATTTAACACATATATTCAGAATATTCCATCCTAAAACACTACATTACACATTCTTTTTTTTCTTTTTTTAATTTTATTTTACTTAAATTCAGTTAGTTACCATATAATACATTATCAGTTCCAGATATAGAGCTCCGTGATTCATCAGCTGCATATAACACCCAGTGCTCATTACATCATGTGCCTTCCTTAATCCCCCCACCCCTCCAGTAATCTTCAGCTTGTTTCCTATAGTTAAGAGTCTCTTATGGTTTATCTCCCTAATTCTGTCTTATTTCATTTTTCCCTCCATTCTCCTATGATTCTCTGTTTTGTTTCTTAAATTCCACATATGAGTGAAATGATATAATTGTCTTTCTTACATTACACATTCTTTTCAAGTACACACAGAACATTCTCCAGAACAAATCACATGATACCACAAAACAAAACTTACAAATTCAAAAAGAATGAAATCATACCATGCATCTTTTCTGACCACAATGCTATAAAATTAGAAATCAACCACAAGAAAAAATCTGGAGTGCACAAATATTTGGAGGTTAAATAACATGCTACTAAACAATGAATGGTCAACCAGGAAATCAAAGAGGAAATACAAAAATACCTGGAGACAAATGAAAATGAAAATACAACAATCCAAAATCTTTGGGATGCTGCAAAAGCAGTTCTAAAAGGGCAGTTTATAGCAATGCAGGTCTGCCTCAAGAAGCAAGAAAAATCTCAAATAACCTGCCCTAACATCTAGAAGAGCCAGAAAAACAACAATAAACAAAGCCCAAAACCAGCAGAAAAAAGAAAATAGTAAAGATTAGAATAAGTATATATGTAAAGAAGCAAACAAAAAAACCCACAATAGAACAGATCAATGAAACCAGGAGCTGATTCTTTGAAAAGATCAACAAAACTGATAAACTTCCAGCAAGACTCATTAAAAAAAAAAAGGTGGGGGGAGGCGGAGAGAGGACTCAAGTAAACAAAATCACAAATTAAAGAGGAGAAATAACAACTGATACCACAGAAATACAAATGATTTTAAGAGACTATTATAAAAAACCATGTCAACAAACTGGAAAACTTAAAAGAAATGGATAAATGCCTAGAAACATATAACCTCCAAAACTGAAGCAGGAGAAATAGAAAATTTGAACAGACTGATTACCAGCAATGAAACTGAATCAGTAACCAAAAAACCAATAAACAAAAGTCTAGGAACAGACAGCTTCACAGGTCAATTTTACCAAATGTTTAAAGACTTAATACCTACTCTTCTCAAACTATTCCAAAATACAAAAAAGGAAGACAAACTTCCTAATTCATTCCACGTGGCTTACTCTGATACCAAAAGCAGATAAAGACACCACTTAACAAAACACTACAGGACAGTATCTCTAGAACGCAGATGGAAAAAATCCTCAACAGTTCAAGAGTTAGGAGTTGGAAGAGTTGGGGGACCCTAAGTGTGTCTTGTTTCTCAAACACAGGTAGATAGTTATCAAATCATTCTGAAAACCCAACGCATCATTCAGAGGTCTGAGAAAACAAAACTGCAAGTCTACCTGCAGAAAAGGAACCACCCCGGGGTGACTAGGAGGATCAGTTAGTTAAGCATCTGCCTTTGCCTCAGGTCATGATCCCGCGGTCCTGGGATCAAAACCCCCAACCCTGCTCAGCAGGGAGCCTGTTTCTTCCCCTTCTCTGCCCCTCCCACACTCATGCTCTGTCATGTGCATTCATTCTCTCTCTCAAATAAATAAAATTTTAAAAACTAAACAACAAAAATAATATTCATATCATAGAGTCCCAGAAAATGAAGAGAGAGAAAAATAGCTGAAAACTTCCCTAATGTGGGGCAGGACACAGATATCAAAATCCAAGAAGCACAGAGAACTCCCACTAAATTCAACAAAAGTCAACCATCACTAAGGTATATAATAGTCAAATTCACAAAATACACAGACAAGGAAAGAATCCTGAAAGAAACAAGGGGGAAAAAGTTAACCTACAAGGGAAGATACATCAGGCTCACAGCATATCTGACCACAGAAACGTGGCAAGACAGAGAGAAACAGTAGTAAATACTTAGTGTGCTGAATAGAAAAAATATGCAGCCAACATTTCCATACCCAAAAGGTTGTCATTCAGAATAGAAGAAGAGATAGTTTCCCAAACAAAAACTAAAGGAGTTTATGACCACAAAACCAGCCCTGCAAGAAATTTGAAGAGGGACTCTGAGTGAGGAAAAAACCCAAAAGCAACAAGACTAGAAAGGACCAGAGAATACCACCAGAAACACCAACTCTACAGGTAACACTATGGCACTAAATTTGCATCTTCCAAAAACCTCTCTGAATATAAATGGACTAAATACTCCAACTAAAATGCACAGGATATCTGAATGGTTTAAAAAGATCCATCTACATGCTGTCTCAAGAGACTCAATTTTTAGACAGACACCTTCACATTGAAAGCTAAGGAATGGAGAACCATCTGTCATGCTAATGGTTTTCAAGAGAAAGCCAGGTCCACCTCAAGAAGCAAGAAAAGTCTCAAACATAACGTAACCTTACACCTAACGGAGCTAGAACAGGAACAGCATATAAAGCCTAAAGTCAGGAGAAGAAAGGAAATAATACAAATTACACTAGGAATAAACGATGTAGGAACCAAAAAAAGAAAAAAAGTAGAATGAAATTAAGAGCTGGTTCTTCAAAAGAGTTAATAAAATTGATAAGCTCCTAGTCAGAGTTATCAAAAAGAAAAACGACCTGAATAGATAAAATCATGAATGAAAGAAAAGAGATCACAACGAACACCACAGAGATAAAAAACAATTATAAGAGAATATGATGAAAAATTATATGCCAACAAACGAGGCAACCTGGAAGAAATGGGAAAAATTCCTAGAACTTTACAAACTATGAAAACTAAAACAGGAAGAAAGAGAAAAACAGGAAGAAAGACCCATAACCAGCAAAGAAATTGAGTCAATAATCAAAAATCTCCCAACAAAAGTTCTGGGCCAGATGGATTCCCAGGGGAATTCTGAGACACTGAAAGAATAGTTGATACCCATTCTTTTCAAACAGTTCTAAAAAATAGAAATGGAAGGAAAACTTCCAAATTCATTCTATGAAGCCAGCATTACCACTGTTCCAAAACAAGGCAAAGACCCCACTAAAAAGGAAAATTATAGGCCAATGTCACTGATGAACATGGTTGCAAAAATTCTCAATGAAATACTAGCAAATCAACTACAGAAGTACATTAGAAGAATTATTCACTACACTCTGGTGGGATTTATTCCTGTGCTGCAAGGCTGGTTCAGTATTCACAAATCAATCAATCTGATACACAACATTAATAAAAGAAAAGTTAAGAACCATATAATCTTCTTAATAGATGCAAAAAAGCATCTGACAAACAGAGCATCCTTTCTGGATCAGAACCCTCAACAAAGTATGTATAGATGGAACATACCTCAACATCATAAAGGGCATTTATGAAAGATCCACACTCAACCAACTGAACTACCCAGGCACCTTTGCAAACAACATATCTGATAAAGGAGTAGTATCTAAAAACTATAAAGAACTTATACCACCAGGTATTATCAAAAACATATAAAAATACAGATTCAAAGGGATATATGCACCCAGGTATTTATAGCAACATTATCAACAATAACCAAACTATGGAGAGAGACCAAATGTCCATCAATTGGTGAATGGATAAAGAAGATGTGGTGTGATGACCAGGTGGGATTTATCCCTGGGATGCAAGGGTGGTTCAACATTCGCAAATCAATCAAGGTAATAGAACAAATCAATAAGAGAAGAAAGAATCACATGGTCCTCAACTGATGCAGAAAAAACATTTGACAAAATACAGCATCCATTCCTGATTAAAACTCTTCAAAGTATAGGGATAGAGGGAACATTCCTCAACTTCACAAAATCTATGTAAAACCCACAGCGAGTATCACTGTCAATGGGGAAAAACTGACAGCCTTCCCACTGAGATCAGGAACACGACAAGGATGCCCACTCTCACCACTGTTGCTCAACATAGTACTAGAAGTCCTAGCAACAGCAATAAGACAACAAAAAGAAATAAAAGGCATTCAAATTGGCAAAGAAGGAGTCAAACTCTCTCTTTGCAGATGACATGATACTTTATATGGAAAACCCAAAAGACTCCACCCCCAATATACTAGAACTCACACAGCAATTCAGTGATGTGGCAGGATACAAAATCAATGCACAGAAATCAATTGCGTTCTTACACACTAACAATAAAAATATAAAAAGGGAAATTATAGAATCGAGTCCATTTACTGTAGCACCAAGAACCATAAGATTCCTTGGAATAAACCTAACCAAAGAGGTAAAGGATCCATACTCCAGGAACTACAGAAAACTCATGAAAGAAACTGAAGAAGACACAAAAAGATGGAAAAGCATTCCATGCTCATGGATCGGAAAAATAAACATTTTTTAAATGTCTACACTGCCCAGAGCAATCTATACTTTCAATGCCATCCCAATCAAAATTCCGCCAACATTTTTCAGAGTGCTGGCACAAACAATCCTAAAATTTGTCTGGAACCAGAAAAGACCTCGAATCACTAAGGAAATGTTGAAAAAGAAAAACCTAGGGCCATCATGTTGCCTGATTTCAAGCTTGATTACAAAGCTGTGGTCACCAAGACAGCATGGTACTGGCACAAAAAGAGACACATAGACCAATGGAACTGAGTAGAGTCCAGATATGGACCCTCAACTCTATGGTCAAATAATCTTTGACAAATCAGGAAAAAATATCCAGTGGACAAAAGAGTCTCTTCAATACATGGTGCTGGGAAAATTGGACAGCTATGTATAGAAGAATGAAACTTGACCATTCTCTTACACCATACAGAAAGATAAACTCAAAATGGATGAATCAATGTGAGGCAGGAATCTATCAAAATCCTAGAGAACATAGGCAGTAACCTCTTCGACATCAGCCACAACAACTTCTTTCAAGACATGTCTCTGAAAGTAAAGGAAACAAAAGCAAAAATGAACTTTTGGGACTTCATCAAAATAAAAAACTTCTACACAGCAAAGGAAAAGGTCAAAAAAACAAAGAGGAAACCCATGAAATGGGAGAAGATACTCATAAATCACACCACAAAGGGCTGATATCCAAGATCTATAAAGAACTCCTCAAACTCAACACCCAAAAAAAGATAATCATGTCAAAAAATGGGCAGAAGACATGAACAGACACTTCTCCAATTAGACATACAAATGGCTAACAGACACATGAAAAAATGTTCATCATCATTAGCCGTCAGGGAAATTCAAAACAAAGCCACACTGAGATACCACCATAGTTACCAGTTAGAATGGCCAAAATTAACAGGACAGGAAATAACAAGTGTTGGAGAGGCTATAAAGAAAGGGGAAACCTCTTACACTGTTGGTAGGAATGCAAGCTGATGCAGCCACTTTGGAAAACAGTGTGAAGAGTCCTTAAAATATTAAAAATAGAGCTACCCTATGACCCTGCAATTGCTCTACTGGATATTTACTCCAAAGCTGCAGATGTAGTGAAAACAAGGGCCATATGTACCCCAATGTTCATAGCAGCAATGGCCACAATCACCAAACTGTGGAAAGAGCCAGTGTGCTCTTCAACAGACAAATGGATAAAGAGGTCCATATATACAATGGGATATTATGCCTCCATCAGAAAAGATGAATACCCAACTTTTGGAGCAACATGGTTGGGACCGGAGGAGATTATGCTGAGTGAAATAAGCCAAACAGAGGTCAATTATCATATGGTCTCACTTACTTGTGGAGCATAAGGAATAACATGGAGGACGTTAGGAGAAGGAAAGGAAAAGTGAATTGGGGTAAATCGGAGGGGAATATGAAGCATGAGAGACTGTGGACATTGAGAAAGAAGCTGAGGGTTTTGGAACGGGGCCTGGAGGGCTGGGTGAGCCTGGTGGTAGATATTAAGGAGGGCACCTACTGCATGGAGCACTGGGTGTGGTGCATAAACAATGAAACTTGGAACACTGAAAAAATAAAATAAAATTTAAAATAAAAAAAAAGAAGGTGTGTGTATGCATGTATTACTAAGCCATCAAGAAAAATGAAATCTTGCCATTTGCAACAATGTGGATGGAGCTAGAGTATATTACGCTAAGTGAAATAAGTCAGTCAGAGAAAGACAAATACCATATGATTTCACTCATATGTGGAATTTAAGAAACAGTTGGACATATAGGAAGGGGATAAAGAAAAAAGGAGAAAGGGAAAGAACCATAAGAGACCCTTAACAATAAAGAACAAACTGAGGGTTGATGGAGGGAGGATGGTGTGGGGTGGGCTAGATGAGTGATGGAGTTAAAGAAGTCAAGATAAAAGACTCAATCTCAGGAAACAAACTGAGGGCCGATACAGCGGGGGCGAGGGATGGGGTGGCTGGGTGATGGACATTGGGAGGTATGTGCTATGGTGAGTACTGTGAATTGTGTAAGACTGATGATTCACAGACCTGTACCCCTGAAACAAATCATACATTATATGTTAATAATAAATAAGTAAGTAAATAAATAAATAAACAAGAAGTCACTTGTGATAAGCACTGGGTGTTGTATAAGTGATGAGTCACTGAATTCTACTCCAGATACAAAAATAGTAAGTAAATAAAAATAAAAATTGTCAACAAAATACTAGCAAATCAACCAACTATGCATTAAAAATAATCATTCACCACGATTAAGTAGGATTATTGCCAAGATGCAAGGGTGGCTCAATATTTGCAAATCAATCAGTGTGATATATCATGTCAATAAGAGAAAGGATAAAAACCATATGATGCTTTCAACAAACGGAGAAAAAGCATTTGATAAAATACAACATCCATTCATGATAAAAACTCAACATTAGAGGGAACATATCTCAATAAAAGCCTTAGGTGAAAAACCCACAGTGAACATCATATTCAATGGGAAAAAAACAGAGCTTTTCCCCTAAGATCAGGAAAAAGACAAAGATGTCCATTCTCACCACTTTTTCCCAACATAGTACCAGAACCCCTGGTCACAGCCATCAGACAACAAAAAGAAATAAAAGACATCCAAATTGGTAAGGGAAGCAGTAAAACTTTCACTATTTGCAGATGACATGATACTATAAACACCTGGAAGACTCAAGAAACTACTAGAACTCATAAACAAATTCAGTAAAGTCCCAGGTACAAAAGTCAATGTGCAGAAATATGTTTCATTTGTATACATGAACAATGAAGCAGCAGAAAGAGTAATTTTTTTAAAAATCCCATTTATACTTACACCAAAATTAATAAGATATCTGAGAATTAACCTAACCCAGGAGGTGAAAGACCTGTACTCTGAAAACTATAAAATACTGATGAAATAAAGATGACACAAAGAAATGGAAAGACATTCCATGCTCATTGATTAGAAGAATATTGTTACAATGTCTATACTACCCAAAACAATGGACAAATTTAATACAGTTCCTATCCAAACACCAAAATCATTTTTCACAGAACTAGAACAACCTTCAATTTATACAGAACCACAAAAGTCACCAAAGAGCCAAGCAATTTTGGAAAACAAAAGGAAAACTGGAAGTATCATTATTCCAGACTTCACATTATATTACAAAGCTGTAATAATCAAAACAGCATGGTACTGGCATAAAAACAGATACGTGGAACAGAACAGACAACCTAGAAGTAAACCCACAACTATATGGTAAACTAATCTTCGACAAAGCAGGAAAGAATATGCAATGGAAAAAAGATAGTCTCTTCAACAAATAGTATGGAGAAAAACTGGTTAGCTATATGTAAAAGAATGAAATTGGACCACTTATACCATACACAAAAACAAACTCAAAATGGATTAAAGACCCAAATGTAAGACATGAAACGATCAAAATCGCAGATAAGAACACAGGCAGTAATTTCTCTGATATTGGAAACTGCAATATTTTTCTAGATGGGTCTCCTGAGGCAAAAGAAATAAAAGCAAAAATTATGGGACTACATCAAAATAAAAAGTTTCTGCATAGCAAAGGAAACAATCAATGAAACTAAAAGGCAAGCTATGGAATGGGAGAAGTTATTTGCAAATAACATATCTGACAAAGGGTTAGTATTCCAAATATGCAAAGAGCCCATACAACTCAACACCCAAAAAACAAATAATCCAATTAAGAGATAAGCAGAAAACACGAACACATATTTTTCTAAAGACATACAGATGGCCAAGCGACACATCACTCAACATCTGGGAAAATCAAATGCAAATCAAAACCAGAATAAGATATCACCTCACACCTGTAAGAATGGCTAAAATTAAAAACACAAGAAACAAGTTGCGTTAAGAATGTGGAGAAAGGGGCGCCTGGGTGGCTCAGTTGGTTAAGCGACTGCCTTCGGCTCGGGTCATGATCCCGGAGACCCGGGATCGAGTCCCACATCGGGCTCCCTGCTCGGCGGGGAGTCTGCTTCTCCCTCTCTCACTCCCCCTGCTTGTGTTCCCTCTCTCACTGTGTTTCTCTCTGTCAAATAAATAAAATCTTTAAAAAAAAAAAAAAAAAAAGAATGTGGAGAAAAAAGAACCCTTGTGCACTGTTGCTGGGCATGCAGACTGGTGCAGCCAATCTGGAAAACAATAAAGACACTCCTCAAAAAGTTAAAACTAGAATTACCCTATGATCCAGTAATCCCACTACTGATTATTTACCCAAAGAATAGTAAAACAGTACTCTGAAAAGATATATGCACCCCTACGTTTATTGTAGCATTATTTTCAATAGCCAAAAAACGGCAGCAACTCAAGCGTTCAATAGATAAACAGATAAAGAAGTGTCAGCCATAAAAAAAAAAAAGAACGAAATCTTGCCATTTACACCAATATGGATGGATCTATAATGCTAACTGAAATGTCAGTCAGAGAAAGACAAATACCGTATGATTTCACTCATGTGTGGAATTTAAGAAACAAAATAAATGAAAAAACAAAAAAATGAGACAAGCCAAAAAACAGACTCTTAACTATAAGCAAACTGATGGTTACCAAAGGAGAGGTGGGAGGAGGGATGGGTGAAACAGATGAAGGGGATTAAGAGTACACTTAACTTGATGAACAGTGAGTAATGTACAGAACTGCAGAAATCACTATATTGTACACGTAAAACTAATACAACACTGTATGCTACCTATGCAGGATGCCAACTATACCGTACTAAAGTAAAATTTAAAACAGGAAAGAAAAGTATATTTAAGAATAGATTTAACCAAGTGGTGGAAGATTTGTACACTAAAAATACAAAACACTGTTGAAAGTAATTAAAGACACAAATAAATATATTTCACATCCCCGGACTAGAAGACCTAATATTGCTAAGATGACAACATAACCCAAAGCCATCTACAGATCTGATGTAATGTCTTTCAAAATTCCAGAAGTGTTTTTCTCAAAAAGAGAAAATTATGCCCCAAAATTATTATGGAATTGCAAGGTACCCAGAGTAGCCAAAAGAATTTTGAAAAGAACAACAAAGTTGAAGGTATCACACTTACTGAATTCAAAACTTACTATAAAGCAACAGTAAACAAACAATGTGGTACTGGCATAAAGACTGACACAGTGATGACACAGAACAGAGAGCCCAGAAATAAGCCCTCGCATATATAGTAAGTTATTTTCAACAGGGTGTCAAGACCATTACATGGGAAAAGCGCAGTCTTTTTATCAAATGGTACTGGGAAAACTGGACATTTGGAGGCAAAAGAATTAAACTGGGCCATTGCCTTACACTATCTACAAAAGTTAACTCAAATAAACAACAAGCTAAACATAAGAGGTAAAACTGTAAAACTCTTGGAAGGAAATACATAGGAAAAGCTTCCTGACACTGGATTTGGCAACAATTTCTTAGATACGTCACCAAAACACAGGCAACAAAGAAAAAAATAGACAAACTAGACACGAAAATTAAAAACTAGCACACCCACCCAAGGATGATATCAATGAGTGAAAAGACAACTTGCAGAATGGGATAAAATATCTGCAAATCATATATTTGATGAGGCTGATAGCCAAAATATATAAAGAATTCCTATAACTCAGCAAAAAGACAAACATGATTAAAAAATGTACAAAGGGGGCGCCTGGGTGGCTCAGTTGGTTAAGCGACTGCCTTCAGCTCAGGTCATGCTCCCGGAGACCTGGGATCGAGCCCCACATCGGGCTGCCTGCTCAGCAGGAAGCCTGCTTCTCCCTCTCTCACTCCCCCTGCTTGTGTTCCCTCTCTGGCTGTGTTTCTCTCTGTCAAATAAATAAAAAATCTTAAAAAAAAAAAAATGTAAAAGGACTCGAACAGATCTTTCTCCAAAAATATACAAATGGCAAATAGGTACAGGAAAAGACGCTCAACATTACTAACCATTAGGAAAATGCAAAACAAAACCAGAATGAGACACTATTTCACACCCATTAGGATGGCTTTATCAAACCCAAAAAACCAACAACCAGAAAAGTGTCGGTAAGGATGTGAAGAAATTGGAACCCCTGTACATTGCTGGGAATGCTGGTGTAGCTGCTGTGTAAAACAGTATGTTGATTCCTAAACAAAACAAAACAAAACAAACAAAAACTAAACACGGAATTACCATATGATCCAGCAATTCCACTTCTGGGTATATACCCAAAAGAACTTAAAACAGGATATGAAAGAGGTTATTTGTACGCCCATGTTCACAGTAGCATTCTCTAAAAGCAAAAGGTGGGAATAACCCAATGACCATCAAAAGATGAATGGGCAAAGAAAATACAGTCTATATATACAATGGAATATTATTCAACCTTCAAAAGGAATTAAATTCTGATACATGATACAAATGGATGACCTTGCAGACATGCTAAATTAAATAAGTCAGAAACAAAAGACAAATAATGTACAACTGCATTTTTATAGATGTCTGGAATAGTCAAGTTCATAGAAAGCATCACGGTGTTTGCCAGGTGCTAGGAAAAGAGACGAATGCAGATGTTTTGTTTCATGGACACAGAATTTCAGTTTTGGATGATGAACAAGTTCTGGAGATGAACAGTGGTTGCACAACAATGTGAATGTACTTAATTCTAAAGTGTACTTGAAATGGTTAATATAGTAAATGTTAACATCTTTCTTTGTAAAATAAAATCAGATAGGGTGATTGCTCCAATTTATTTTTGTTTTTAAACATTTCTAAAGCTATTCTAGTTTCTTTCCCCCTTCATATAAAGTTTAAAATCAGCTGGTCTTTTATTTATAAAAACATCCTCTTAAGGTTTCTTTTAAAAAAAGTTAAACATAGGGGTACCTGGGTGGCTCAGTGGGTTGAGCATCCAACTCTTGATTTCAACTCAGGTTCTGATCTCATAGGTCATGAGATCAAGCCCAGCATCAGGTTCTGCACTCAGCAAGGGGTCTGCTTGAGATTCTCTCTGTCCCTCTGCCCCTACCAACTCATGTGCTCTTTCTCTCAAGTAAATAAATAAATCTTTTTTAAAAATTTGGTTACTCTTATACTGCTGGTGGGAATGCAAGCTGGTGCCACTTTGGAAAACAGTGTGGAGACTCCTTAAAAAAATTAAAAATAGAGCTACCCTATGACCCTGCAATTCACTACTGGATATTTACCCCAAAGATACAGATGTAGAGAAAACAAAGGCCATATGTACTCCAATGTTCATAGCATCAATGGCCACAATCGCCAAACTGTGGAAAGAGCCAATGTGCCCTTCAATAGATGAATGGATAAAAAAGATGTGGTCCATATATACAATGGAATATTATGCCTCCATCAGAAAGGATGAATACCCAACTTTTGTAGCAACATGGATGGGACTGGAGGAGATTATGCTGAATGAAATAAGCCATGCAGAGAAAGTCAATTATCATACGGTTTCACTTACTTGTGGAGCATAAGGAGTAACATGGAGGACATTAGGAGAAGGGAAGGAAATGTGAACTGGGGTAAATCACAGAGGGAGACGAGCATGGGAGACTCCCAACTCTGAGAAACAAACTGAGGGTTTGGGAAGGGAAGGGGTGGGGGATGGGCTAGCCTGGTGGTGTGTATTAAGGAGGGCACATACTAACGGAGCACTGGGTGTGGTGCATAAACAATGAATCTTGGAACCACTGAAAAAATAAAAAATATTTTTAAAAAAACTGGTTAACAAATTTTCTCATGACCCAAACACTACTAGGTTTCTATCTAGAAGAAAATAAAACATATATCCACATAAATACTTGCACGTGGGTCTTTACAGCAGCATTATTCATAACAAGCAAAAAATGAAAACAACCAACAGTTCAACATCTGGCAAAAGGATAAAGGAAAGGTGATATAAACATACAATGGGATACAATGTACCAAAAAGGAATGAAATACTGATACATACTACAACAGAAATGAACTCCAAAAATGGTATTTTAAGGGAAAGAAACTACACATAAAGACTACAAACTGTACTTTATGTTACATGGTCAGAAAAGGCAGAAGGCAGAAAATAAATTAGTGATTAGATAAGAGTAGGGTTAGAAATGAGGATTACCTTTTGGAGCATGTGGAATCTTACTGGGGTGAGAGGTATATTATAAAACTGGATTATGGTGATGGCTATACATCCCTGTAAATCTACTATAAATCACTGCATGATTAAAGTAGATGAATTACGTACCTTATACCCCAATAAAGCTGTTTAAAATACTTTTTTTGCTGAGATATTTGATTGGAATTTTGTTAAACATACAGATGAATTTGGAGAGAACTGACACGTTTACTATGTTGAGTGTTCCAAGCCCTGACTATTAACATGCTTCTCCATTTATTTATATTATGTTTGTTTTCACTCTTCAGCATTTTGTCATTTTCAGGACATAGATCTTGTGGTTTAATTTTTTTTTTAATCTTTTTCAAAAGAGTTTACTTATTTATTTGACAGAAACACAACTAGAGAGAGAACACAAGCAGGGGGAGTGAGAAGAGGAGAAGCAGGCTTCCCCGTGAGCAGGGAGCCAGAGGTGGGGCTCGATCCCGGGACTCCGGGGATCATGACATGAGCCAAGGGTACATGCTTGATGACTGAGCCATCCAGGTGCCTGATGCTGTGTTTTTAGGTTTAGAGTTAAGTATTTGATTTTTCTGAAGCTACTGAAAATGGTATTTTAAAATTTCACTTTCTAATCATACATTGCTAGTATGTAGAGTGACTGACTGACATGTGTTGATTCTGTATTTTGTGACCTTGCTTATCTCACTCTCTAGTCCTAATAGCATTTTCATAGGTGCCTTGGATTTTTATATAGATTATCACACCTGCAAATAAGAGTTTCACTTTCTCTGCCAACTTGCATACCTTTTCTTTTCCCGTCCTTATTGAAGTGGCTAAAATAAAGTTCTTAAATTATGTAGAAGTAATTAATCCATACTATCCCATGACTACTAAGAGATGGCTAAATTTTAGTAGCAAAAACAGTAACAGTAGCTTAAACAGGTTACTTAAAACTTCATGTTTATAAAATACATTTTTCTAATATAAAAACTCCAGAAGGGCGCCTGGGTGGCTCAGTGGGTTAAAGCCTCTGCCTTCAGCTCAGGTCATGATCTCAGGGTCCTGGGATCGAGGCCCGCATCGGGCTCTCTGTGCGGTGGGGAGCCTGCTTCCTCCTCTCTCTCTGCCTACTTGTGGTTTATCTCTCTGTCAAATAAATAAATAAAATCTTTTGAAGAAAAAAAAAAAACCTCCAGAAAACATAGTACTAATAGTAACTGTTCCTTCTATAGTATTTTCCTATATAGTCTCATTTGATCTTCATGAGAATCTAAGAAGTACTGTTCCCATGTTACCAAAGAAGGAAAATATGTCAAGGTAGGCCAAGCAATGTGTCCATTTCGCCTCAGATAATCACGCTAGAGCAGAGAGAAATCAATAATCAAAGCAGAAGTTGCCAAAACCCAACTTGATCTCACCTCCTGAAGTCTGTCTTCCAGGCACTGACCTGACCTCTCTACAAGGCAGTGCTAGTGAATCACAAATCAGAAGCCATAACACAGTCACAGAGTGGGAGGGACAACTGGGGAGTGGGGAGGCAAATGTTACTGGAGTGGTACCTGAGCAACCACGGTGCCTTAAAAAAAAAATCACAGGTGATTCAGTAGTGTGTGAGGGTCAAGTCCTAGAATCTAACATTTGGGGCAAGATATTTTGGGCAGATTCTTTCTAGTTTTTAACCTGAAGTATGTGAGTCAGATGACTGGATTCAAAGTCTGGCTCTGCTACTTACCAGGCATATAATCCTGGACACATATTCCATCTCTTTGTCAATTTCTTCATCCAATAACTGTACCTACCTTTGATGGTTGTGAGAATAATTAGTATGTACTCAGAACAAGAGTCAGCAACACTGCCTATTTCTATGATGTTACAACAGTAGAATTAGGTAGTTATGATAAAGACCATATGGCCCCAAAAGGCATAAATACTCTCCATCTGGACCTTTACAGGAAAAATAACCCTGGCTTAGAACAATGCTGGAGCACAGGTACTCAAGAAATATTAGCTATTATTTTAACCCAAACTCACTTCCAAAATGGTAATCTTGAGTTATGTGTACAAAGATGGAAACAAAAGCACTGACTACAGCCTTGACAAATATGAAAGAACAATGTCAAGAGGCTGATTAAATAAATTATAATATACCCATACCATGGAACACAATACAGCCATTAAAAAGAAGGAAGAAGGGGCACCTGGGTGGCTCAGTTGGTTAAGCTTGTGCCTTTGGCTCACGTTATGATCTTGAGTCCTGGGACCCCTGCTCAGCGGGGAGTCTGCTTCTCCCTTTCTCTCTGCCCCTCCCCCTGCTCATACACATGTGAGCTCTCTTGCTTACTCTCAAATAAATAAAATCTTAAAAAAAAAAAAAGAATGAAGGAAAGTCTGTGTATATAGTGTATATATACTATATATGCCAACACATAAGGATTTCCAAGATCTTTAAATGAGCCAAAATTATTAAGTGGAAAAGTATGATGATATATGCAATATAATCTCATTATATGACTAAAAGAATACACAAAAAAATAAAAACTGCTTGTATGCACAGAAAAGGCCATATAGTATCACAAAAGTACTGAAGGAATTTCACTTTTAATATACATGGTTCTGTACTTTTCAATTTTTTAGTGTGTGTTTTATCATTTTTGTCATAACTTAAAAATACTACTTGAGGGGCACCTGGGTGGCTCAGTCACTGGAGTCATGGACTATTGGTTTGCCCTCTGGTGGTGATCTCCGGTGGTAGGATCCAGCTAACCAGGGGCTCAGGATGGGGAGTAGGCTTGAGATTCTCTCCCACTTCCCCTCACCCAACTCACACACCAGGGCCTGCTCTCCCACCGGCTATCTCTCAAATAAATGGATAAATCTTTACAGAAATACATTATTTGAATCTCTCAGGTTGTAACCTAAATGTATACTTTTCAAAACTTTATGTCTTTACCTCTCAGGGATAAACTAGAAAATAGATTAATCTGAAATGCATTACGCTAAGTGAACTAAGCCACACTCAAAGGCCACATATTCTGGAAAAAGCAAAATGTAGGCATGAAGAACAACTCAGGTGTTGCAGAGTTGTGTGGGGGGAGGGGCCACCTACAAAGAGACAGTTGAAGGAATTTGGGGGGGGTGACAGAACTGTTCTGTACCTTGATTGTGATGGGAGTCCTATGACCATGGATTTGTCAAAACTCATAAACATACACGGAAAAGCAAACTTTACTATATATAAATCTAAAAATAAATCCAAATAAACACACATACAAAAAAACAACAAAACACCAGAAAATTTTTCTTTGAGCGACCTATCCGCATATGAACATGCGTATTAACACAGAAAACATTTTGCCCCACAATTCTGTTTGCCTCTGTCATGGAAATCATGTTGCAGAGGAAGAAGGCATTAGGGAATCAAACATTAGCGCCAAATTCCTATTGAATTCCTACAAATGCATACTTGCTGTGGTCCACGTTTAAATAATAGTGATTTCTTTTCAGCTCTGGGCACGTCTACACTTCACACGTCTACACTTCACACGGAAAACCACTATGACATTCAGAAATAAGAGACAGCATTGGTGGGACCCTCGAGGGTGGAGGCACCCCAGCACCCAGCACACGGCAATCAGAAACTGCAGCCTCTGGTGCTGAACCTGGAGAGGATTTTCCGGCACAATCACCGAGCTACTCCGTGTCAAGCACAGCAATCTGATACACAGCACCAGGTATCACTGCTGCTTCAATCACGAATCATTTAAGGAATATTTTTAAAACGCCAAGAAATTCCCCTGGGCTCATGAAGCCGCAAAAACTGTCCAGTGTGGCACACAGTACCCTCTACTACTAGAAAAGAAACACTCCAAAGTCTCAGCTGCCCACAGAAGCGCAGATCATCCAACACTGGATTTAATAAGCAATTGCTATCCGTACTGTTCAGGCTTAACACTAGACACGTAACACTAGACATGATCTGGACGCCTCTCCCAGCTTAAAAAACACTCCTTAAACCCCATTTCCAAATTATTCTCACCATTCTTCTCACACCCACAACGTACTGCAGACTAAACGCACGCATTTCAGGCTTAAAATACACAATTCAGTATGGCCGAGAGAACAGCGCAGCCCACATAACAATCCTGGCGCCTTAACAAAGCCCAAAACTCACTCCAAGAATCTGTAAAATGGTTTCGTTTGGCCAGAATCTCCCTTCTTCCCTCAAAAAGGGGCACAAAGCAAGCAAAAACTGGTTCGGGTCTAGTCGCACGGCATCAGTCCAAGCAGTCTGCGCCTTACTTTCCAACAATAACTACGAAACACCAACATACGCTCCCCACTGGAGCTCTGCCACGTGCCGGGGGCTACCCATCCGGGACGCCGGGCGCAGGGGCCGGGGGCGCGGGGTCAGGGGTCAAGGGCTCCAAGGCTTTGGGGCCGGGAATGTGAGGGTGTCGGCCGGCGCACAGCCCCGGATGCGCTGCCGCTGGGAGTTCGGAGGCTCGGAAACTGGCAGCGGGGCCGGGGCGATCCCCGGGAGGCCGCGCCGGCGGGGAGGCCGCGCCGCGGAGAACCAAGTCCTGGACGCCCGCGGGGGTGCGGCCCCGCTGCCGCAATGCCCGACTAGGCTCCGAGGGCCGCCCGCAACCCAGAGGAGTTGCAGGGCTGGGCGAGGGCAGCAGCCTTCCTCACCTGGGTCGGGGGCGGCGGCGGCGGCTCCGGGGTCCCAGGCAGGCTCTGGGAGTTTCCTGGCTGAGTGAGTCACTCGGGCGGGCCGGGAATGCGCCAGGAAACACCCGGCCTCCTCCCCTTCCTCCCGGGGCGGGGGCTTTCCCGGCTCGGCCTCTTCCTCCCGGCGCTCCTCCCTCCGCGCTCGGGCCGCGGCCCTGGCTGCTCCCTCCGTGGCGCGGTGCACCCTCCACAGCCCCGCGGATCCGGCCGGTCCGCGCACGCCTTATTCCTCTCGGCTATAAGGAGGCGACGGAGAGGCCCAGGCCGTGCTCTGTGCTGGCTGCCCAAGGTGATTTCTAGAGAGATCCCCGAGAGCCACCTGCCGGCTTAGGCGACCTCAGCTCTGCGTAGGACCGCTGGGCAGCGCTGCTGTAGGATTCCCCCGGTGGGAGCCGTCGGGCTCGTGGAGGAAAAGAGGCGGGGATCCGCACACTGCACGGGTTCTCCATGGGATCAGGGCTGTGGGTGGATGGAGTGCAGAAGAGGCTTGGGGGAGGGGGCCGAGAGAGGGGAAGGCACCCAGCGCTCGCCCACCCGGCGCCACTGCCAGGTAGGAGGTGCGCACACCTACGCTCCGCCGGCCGGACGGTGGCGGGCGGTGGGGTACTGGGTGCGACCGGTACACACCGCGGGAGCCCGGCCAACTAGGAGAAAATGAGTTCGATGGGCCCCTGCAGTGATCACATCTCTGCAACCCCATCTCCCTGTGAGCCAGGGGCAAACCCGCGTGCAGACTTGTAGGAATGGCTGACAGAAGAAAACTTGATTTGAACAAGTCCCCCCCAAACAATCTTGAGACAGGCCAATTAAGTGACAAATTATATGAAAACAGTGAATGAAATGAGCTTGTCACAAGCATGCTTAGGAGAAAAATCACCCTAAACTCCGCACCGACCACCATCTATCCACTTGCCTCTCACCCACCCACTGGCACTCTGGTTCTAATGAAGAACAATAATGATGGGCATCAAGTATTCTAATCTGGCCACTAGACTATGAAAACCACCAGAGGTTTGCTTACTCCCTCCCGTCTGTCCTCTGGATAATGCAAAAAATCACAGCAAATGGATCGACTAGACCAGAATCTACCGGCTGTCTAAATATTCAGAGACTATTTTTTTAGAAGTTCCTGGAGGTCCCTGACCCTCCTACAAAACATACGCTTTGAGTGACTTTCTGGGTCCTAGCCACACATTTTCAGTCGGATCACTGTTTCTCTCTGCCCAGGGCTGAGTCTCAAAGTTAGATTCCAAACGGTTTTGTTTTGTTTTGTTTTGTTTTACACCGCAGATGAAGTGATAGAATACACATTCAAGGAGTAGTGTGATATTTAAAAAATATTGTCATTCCTAAAACAACTAATAAAAAATAAGAGGCATAGCTAAAAATCTGAGAGGAAATAAAATAGAATGCTGAGATATACTCAATCCAAAGAAGGCAGCAAAGAAGCAAAAAGCACATAGGATAAGCAATAAAAATAGCAAGCCGTTAGGCTTAAATCCAACCATATTAGCAATTACATTAATTGCAAATGGACTAAACACTCCTATTAAAGATAAGTTGTCACGTTGAATAAAACAAATCCCAAATATATGCTATTTAAAAGAGACATACTTTGGGGGTGCCTGGAGGGCTCAGGCCATTAAGCAGTTAACTGTCTGACTTCAGCTCAGGTGGTGATCCTCAGGTCTTGGGATCCAGCTTCAACTGGACTCCCTGCTCAGCCAGGGTCTGCTTCCCCTCTCCATCTCTCTCTGCCTCTGCCCCTGCCGGCATGCTCTCTCTCTCTCTCTCTCTCTCTCTCTCTCTCTCTCAAATAAATAAATAAAATCTTTACCAAAAAATAAGAGATGCTTATAAGGACACAAAGAGATTGGCATTAAAAAGATGGAAAACAATTATTATTTACATAATAATCATAGGAAAGTTGGAGTGAAAATATATATATATATATATATATATTTTTTTTTAAGATTTTATTTGACAGAGAGAAACACAGCCAGAGAGGTAACACGAGTTGGGGGAGTGAGAGAGGGAGAAGCAGGCTTCCCGCCTAGCAGGGAGCCGGATGTGGGACTTGATCCTGGGTCTCCGGGATCATGACCTTAGCCGAAGGCAGTCGCTTAACCAACTGAGCCACCCAGGCGCCCCTTGAGGGATTATATTAATATCAAAGGCTTCAAGACAAAGTGTCACCAGAAATAAAAAGGGACAGGGGCACCTGGGAGGTACAGGAGGTTAACCGTCACACTCTTGGTTTCAGCTCAGGTCCTGTTCTCATGGTTGTGAGACTGAGCCCTCCCATCCAGGGCTCCCCCTCCACCCCTCTTCACCTTGGCTTGGCAGTGGCCCTGCATGGACTCTGCACTCAGTGAGGAGTTTGCTTAAAAGATTCTCTCTCGGGGCGCCTGGGTGGCAGAGTTGGTTAAGCCGCTGCTTTCAGCTCAGGTCATGATCCTGGAGACCCGGGATCAAGTCCCACATCAGGATTCCTGCTCGGCGGGAAGCCTGCTTCTCCCTCTTTCAGTCCCTCTGCTTGTGTTCCCTTTCTAGCTGTGTTTCTCTCTGTCAAATAAATAAATAAAATCTTAAAAAAAAAAAAAAAAGATTCTCTCTCTCTCTCCCTCTGCACCTCCCCACCCATACTCTCCCTCTAATAAATCTTAAAAAAAGAAAGAAAAAAAGGGACATTTGATAAAGATAAACAGATCAACTCGTTCAAGAAAAAAAAGTAAGTATGTATACACCAAATAAGCTGTGGAATGCTTGGGAAAAAGAATGAAAAGAAGAAGTACACAGTCGTAATTAGAGATCCTAATCCTCTTTCAGTAATTCATAGAACAGGCAGACACAAAAATAAGTAATGATACAGAAAAGTTTAAAAAGCAGTTAACTGGAGTTGACTCAGTTAAAAGAACATAGGACTCTTGACCTTGCGGTCATGAGTTTGAGCCCCACATTGGGGGTAGAGATTACTTAAACAAATAAATATTTTAAAAATAAGTAAGTAAAATAAAAAGCAATTGATCTATTCAACGTAAATATTACCCTCACAAAACAGAATACATTGTATTTACTAAAAGATGTGCAAAACCTTTATACCGAATCTTCAAGGTATTACTGAGAAGAATTAAAGTTTTCAAATACATACATAACCTTCACAAAATATACCATATGCTAGGAAGTAAAACAAATCTCATACAGATTTCAAAGGGTTGAAATCATATAATATGTTCTCTGACCACCATGGAATTAAACTAGAAAGCTACAATAAAAGCACAACTTTGTAAATGTTCAAATATTAGAGAATAAAATAATGTACCTCTAAATAACCTTTTGACCAAAGGAGAAATAACAATGGAAAATTCTACATATGCTGAATTAATAATGAAAAAAACAACATCCATATTTGCAAGATGCAGCTAAAATGAATACTCAGAAGGAGATGAATTTTCAGAAGGAAAATTTATATATGAAATGCACATATTATAAAACAAGAAAGGTTTAAAATCAATTATCTAAACTTCTACCTCAAAAACATTAGGCAAAAACAAAAAAGCAACTGAAATCCAAAGAAAATAGAAGGTGAAAGAAATAAAAAGTTAAGGACAAAGATAAATTAACTAGACCAAACCAAAAAGCTGCCTTTTAAAAAAGTTATAGAGGGGCTCTTGGCTAGCTCAGTCAGTGGAGTATACAACTCTTAATTTTGGGGTCATGGGTTCAAGGCCCACAATTGGGCATAAAGCTTACTTTTAAAAAAATCAATAGAGTTGTTATACCCTAGCAAAATTGATTTTAGAAAAACTTAAATTACCAACTTCAAAAATAAAAAGGGAGATACCAATGGTTTCTAATCAAATAAAAGAATGTTAAAAAGAATTGTATGAAAAACTTTATGGCAATAAATTTATCAAATCAGAAGAAACATAAATTTCCTGGAAACATGACTTTCCAAAACTGACAAAAGAAAAAAGGATAATCTGAATAGTTCCATACTGGTAGAAGAAAGTAACTGAAACTTTAATATAAAATCTTCCCTCAAAGAAAATCTCCAAGTCTATTTAGCTTTAATGGTGAATTCTATAAGACATTCAAGGAAAAAATAATACCAGTTTTATAAAACCACAGAAATTAAAAGTGTGGTCTGGCATAAGGATATACAGATAAATTCGTAAAAAAGAGTAGTGAGAAATAAGTCCTGCTATAGACTGAATATTGTGTCCCCCCAAATTCATATTTTTTTAAATGTTTAAGTAACTTCTACACCCAATGTGGGGTTGGAAGTGCTGAGATCAAGAATTGCATGCTCTACCAACTGAGCCAGCCCGATGCCCCTCAAAATTCATATGTTGAAACTTATGTTGGTTTTGGAGAGGGGCCTTTGAAAGGTGATTAGGTCATGATGGTAGAGCCTTCATGAATATGATTTGTGTCCTTAGAAAAGAGATCCCAAAGAGTTCCTTCATCTCTTCTACTATGTGAGCTACTAAGACTATGAGCCAAAAAGTAGGCTCTTACCCGACACGGTATCTGCCAGCCCCTTGATCTTGGGCTTCCCAGCCTTCAGAACTTTGAGAAATAAAATTTTGTTGTTTTTAAGCTACCCAGTCTACAGTATTCTGTTTTAGCAGCCCAAATGAGTTGAGACAAGCCCTCCTGCATGGTCAGTTGATACTCTGTAAAGGTGCTAAAGTAATTCAATGAAAGGAGAAATAGAAAAGAGTCTCTTAAAAAATGGTTCTAAATAACTGCATAACCATAAACCTGAAGCTTCTCCTTGCACACACCATCCACAAAAATCAACTCAATATAGATCATAGACCTAAATGTGAAACCTCAAGATACAAAGCTTCCAGAAGAAAACACAAAAGAATAATTTCATAATCTTAGAGTAGATATAGTTAAAGCTTCTTAAAACAGAAAAAGTATTAACCTCTTTAGTCAATAATTTTTTTTAATATTTTTTTTATTTGACAGAGAGAAACACAGCCAGAGAGGGAACGCAAGCAGAGGGACTGAGAGAGGGAGAAGCAGACTTCCCACCGAGCAGGAAGCCGGATGTGGGGCTCCATCCTGGGTCTCCAGGATCATGACCTGGGCTGAAGGCAGAAGCTTAACCACTGAGCCACCCAGGCGCCCCTTTAGTCAATAATTTTTAATGATAAATTGATTCAATCAAAATTGTAAAACTTCTTATCAAAAACCAGTGTTATACATCCAAAAAGAAGATGAACACATCAAAAAATGGGCAAGAGACATGAAGAGGCACTTCTCTGTAGAAGATACACAAACGGCTAACAGACACATGAAAAAATGTTCAGCGTCACTAGCTATCAGGGAAATTCAAATCAAAACCACTCTAAGATACCACCTTACACCAGTCAGAATGGCCAAAATTAACAAGACAGAAAACAAC
>PITA01020723.1:11640-34389 GCA_004023965.1 Spilogale gracilis | reverse complement strand
AGAGACATGAAGAGGCACTTCTCCGAAGAAGATATACAAATGGCTAACAGACACATGAAAAAATGTTCAGCGTCACTAGCTATCAGGGAAATTCAAATCAAAACCACACTGAGATACCACCTTACACCAGTTAGAATGGCCAAAATTAACAAGTCAGCAAACAACAAGTGTTGGAGAGGCTGCGGAGAAAGGGGAACCCACTTACACTGTTGGTGGGAATGTAAACTGGTGCAGCCGCTTTGGAAAACAGTGTGGAGATTCCTTAAAAAATTAAAAATAGATCTACCCTATGACCCTGCAATTGCACTACTAGGCATTTACCCCAAAGATACAGATGTAGTGAAAAGAAGGGCCATATGTACCCCAATGTTCATCGCAGCAATGGCCACAATCGCCAAACTGTGGAAAGAGCCAGGGTGCCCATCAACAGATGAATGGATAAAGAAGATGTGGTACATATATACAATGGAATACTCTGCTTCCATCAGAAAGGATGAACATCCAACTTTTGTAGCAACATGGAGTGGACTGGAAGAGATTATGCTGAGTGAAATAAGCCAAGTAGAGAAAGTCAAGTATCGCATAGTTTCACTTACTTGCGGTGCATGAGGGGTAACCTAGAGGACAGTGGGAGAAAGAAAGTCAATGGAAAGTAGGGTAAACCAGGGAGAAAAATGAAACAACAGAGACTTTGGACACAGAAACAAACTGAGGGACTTGGAGGGATGAGGGTGGAGGAATGGGAGAGCCTGGTGGTGGGTACTGGGGGCACCTATTGCATGGATCACTGGGTGTGGGGAATGAGGAATTAATCTTGGAACACTGGAAAAAAAAATTTAAGTAACAATAAAAAAAAAGAAAAAAAAATAGTAAATATATCAGTAAATCAAAACAAAGCCGTTTTTCATGATGAGGAGGATAGTATCACATTTATGTTATTAAGTTTAAAAAAATAAATAGATAATGATGGACAGCCACAACATGTGGGCCATCGGCAGGGCCATCGTTCACAGACCCATGCACACTTTCCAGCTGCTGGGAACACAGCAGTGGGCAGAGAGAGAAACCTCACCTCTCACGGCACTCCCGTTTCTTTATAGACTTTATATTCCTAACTATTCATTTAAGAATCATTAGGAATTTGTTACATATGCATGGTAATATTTCATGGTTTACCTGACTTTTTAAAAAAAATCAATGAATCAAAAAATAATTGAATTTCTCTGATCTGAGAAATGCTACCCCAGCTTTTGAAGTCTGTTGGCATGAAAGATGGTTCTCTATCCCCTCACTTTTAATACAGAGGTTCTCAAAATGAGTCTCTTGTAGACAGCATATGGATGGGTCCTGCTTTTTTGTCCAATATGAAACCCGTGCCATTTCATGGGAGCATTTAGGCCATTTATGTTGAGAGTAACTATTGAAAGATATGAATTTAGTGCCATCATATTGCCTGTCTCTGCTTCTATAGATTGTCTCTGTAAATTTCTGGTCTATATTACTCTTAGGGTCTTTCTTCTTTTATAGAATCCCCCTGAATATTTCTTGCAGGGCTGGCTTGGTGGTCACATATCTTTCCAGTTTCTGCTCGTGCTAGAAGCACTTTATCTCTTCTTCCATCCTGATTGTCACCATTTCTGGATAAAGTATTCTTGGCTGTATGTTCTTCTCATTTAGTGCCCTGAATATGTCTTACCAGCCCTTTCTGGCTTGCAACTTCTTTGAAAACCCTTCACCAAAGTCAAGGGAAACAAAAGCAAAAATGAACTATTGGGACACCATCAAGATAAAAAGCTTCTGCACAGCAAAGGAAACTGTCAACAAAACTAAACAGCAACTCACGGAATGGGAGGATATGTTTGCAAATGACATAACAGATAACGGGCTGATATCTAAGCTCTGTAAAGAACTTCTCAAACTCAACACCCAAAAAATAAATAATTCAGTCAAAAAATGGGCAGAAGACACAAACAGATACTTCTCCAAAGAAGACATACAGATGGCCAACCGACACATGAAAAAATGTTCAACATCCCTAGCCATCAGGGCAATTCAAATCAAACCACAATGAGAAACCACCTTACATCAGTTAGAATGGCAAGAATTAACATGACAGGAAACAACAAGTGTTGGCAAGGATATGGAGAAAGGGGAACCTCTTACACTGTTGGTGGGAATGCAAATTGGTGCAGCCACTTTAGAAAACAGCATGGAAGTTCCTCAAAACATTAAAAATAGAGCTACCCTATGGTCCAGCAATTGCACTCCTGGATATTTACCCCAAAGATACAGATATAGTGAAAAGAAGGGGCACATGCACCCCAATGTTCATAGCAGCAACGTCCACAATAGCCAAACTGTGGAAGGACCTGAGATGTCCTTCAACAGAGGAATGGATAAAGATGTGGTTCTTATACAAATGGAATATTACTCAGTCATCAGAAAGCACAAATACCCACCATTTTCATTGGTATGGATGGAACTGGAGGGAATTGTGCTAGGCAAAATAAGTCAAATAGAGAAAGAGAATTATTATATAGTGTCACTCATATGTGGAACATAAGGAATAGTGCAGAGAACTATAGGAAGGGAGGGAAAACTGAATGGGAAGAAATCAGAGAGGGAGACAAACCATGAGAGACTCTGGACTCTGGAAACAAACTGAGGGTTTCAGAAGAGAGAGGGTTGGGGGTAATGGAGTAGCCAGGTGATGGGTATTAAAGAGGGCACGTGTGGCAATGAGCACTGGGTGTTATACACAACTAATGAATCATTGAACACTACATCGAAAACTAATGATTTTACTCTACGCTGGCTACCTGAACATAATTTAAACATTAAAAAGGCTCAATCAATTCAAAATGAAACAAGAAAAAAAATAAGCGTAGAAAATAAGTATAGATCATATGTAAAGGTCAAAGAAGAGAGAATAGTCAAATTAAATTGATATGCATATAACCACCAATAAAAAGATAGAGAACTTCAGATTGCATTTTTAAAACCCATTTATGCTGTTTAAAAGAGCTCCCTCCAAATCTGAGAACATAAAAAGGATGAAAGTAAAATGCTTGCACACTATACTGTGGCCAGTTTATAGTTCAGATTGCCCAGAAAATACCTCTTTCTACATACTGTTAGTGGGTTTATTTTTAAAATAATTTTCAATGACATTTTATTTTTCTCTTTATTATTGTTTTAGAGCAGGGGAAAGGACAAAGGGAGAGGAAAAGAGAGAATCCTAAGCACTTAGCGCAGCACCCAATGCGAGGCTCGATCTCACCACTCTGAGTCAGATGCTTCACCGACTGAGCCAGCCAGGCACCCCTCAGTGATGTTGTAAAATTTACTTGCCTCATTTCAGTGAGAGGAATTTGTTGGCACTATGCATACACATGTGATAAAACAGATTTATTTCTGTTCCGACCTCTCAAAGATCTGCAATTTTTTTCCATGACACTGGTTTAGAGCCTCCTCTCAGTTTATGAGATTAGATATTGCTTTATCTTGCCTCAAAACTCTCAAAGATTTTAGCAATTTTTATGTGAGGTAAACAAAATGAACTGACAAGTGCATTCTCACGGGTACTTTTCCTTCATGCTCCTCAGTGCTGTAAATCGTCAGCCTTCGCCAGCCATACCACACAACTCTAGCTAGCTTTCCCATACCCACCACCAGAGGACACCAAAGCTCCACTAATCAGCAATAGATGCGAATTTGCGAAAAAGACCATCACAAGGATTGGAGTTTTCCACAGCTTTTCACAAAAACACAGCTGCTCCTGGTGTGAAGAATGTCCCCTTGATGACAGTGAAATGAAATGCCAGGACATCGAGATGTAGAGTCTGCACAGACCACAGTGCCCTGAAGGCTCTTTGTGAAGTAATTTGGCACTAAAACATTTTATTGTAAAGAAATACTTAAAATCTAGAAACTTGGGAAACTGTGTTGGTGAACATTACTTCACTGTCCAGTGACCTTATAGGTTACATTGAATAAAAAATATTTCATTTATATAGAAAATTATTCTCCCATGCCATGTCTCTAGTGCACTGGATACATTTGTCTCTTTCTCTATTAAATTTTGTAAAGCTTGTTAGGCCTGTATTTCTTCTACCTACAGCTAAGTAAGATGTCACCATGAGGCAAAACTGGGCAAAAGTACCATACATGGGACCTTTGTGCTAGCACTGAACCCAGTATATACTGTTCTTCCTGATATATGTGAACGACGAAGTGTAATTTATCACTTAGGCACAGTAAGAGACTAACAATGATAAGAATAACAGAACAATTACAACTCTACCATAATAAATGTTAATGTACTTTCTCTCTCTCCCACTCTTACACTGTCTTATTTTACTTTACTCGCCCTTCTTGTGAGACAAAATACCTATCTGAGGCGATGGAAGGGAGTGATGTCAGCGTTGTGACCTTGGCATTATGACGTCAGCGTTATGAGGTAGTATCAGCCCGCTACTGACATTCTGTCGTTGCTGCATGAGAAGAAGGAGTCTCTGCTTCAGGATCAGGGTTGCTGGGCAGGTCACAGAAACCCTGGATAAGGGGAGACTACTGATTTTCTTCTTTTTTTTTAGAGGGAGAGCAGAAGTGGAGGGAGAGAATCTTAAGCAGGCTCCACACCCAGCATTCAGCCCATCGCTGGCTCCATTACACAACCCTGAGATCATGACCTGAGCAGAAATCAAGAGTCAGTTGCCTAAGCTGGCCAAGTGCCCCACTACTAACTTGTTTTTTGTTTGTTTGTTTGTTTGTTTGTAGGCAGACTACTTTAACGGGTAAAGAAAAATCTTTTAAAATCTTTTATCAAGAGCAAACCAATAATCCAGGAAAACTCTGTCCTTTTAACAGAAAGAAGTCAAATTCTTATTTTGCCCCAGCTTTTCATATTAAAACTCATTTACTTAAATTTATTTTAATCTGGGGCGCCTGGGTGGCTCAGTTGGTTAAGCCACTGCCTTCGGCTCAGGTCATGATCCCGGAGACCCAGGATCGAGTCCCACATCGGGCTCCCTGCTCGGCAGGAAGCCTGCTTCTCCCTCTCTCACTCCCCCTGCTTGTGTTCCCTCTCTGGCTGTGTTTCTCTCTGTCAAATAAATAAAATCTTTAAAAAAAAAAAAAAATTTATTTTAATCTTAGCCAGTCCTGACTACACATAAAATTCCTTCCTAAAGACTTCTTTTCCATAAACCTTCTACCACTTTTCTTTAAATCTTATTAACATATATTTGCTTCAGGGGTACAAGTCTGTGATTCATCAGTCTTACACAATTACAGCACTCATAGCACATACCCTCCCCAATGTCCATAAGAGGAAAGGCAGGGAGGAGGCGGAGTGGGGAAAAATGAAACAAGATGGCACCACGGAGGGAGATAAAGTGTAAGAGACTCTTAATCTCAGGAAACAAACTGAGGGTTGCTGGGGGGTGAGGGGGTGGGACAAGGTGGCTGTGTTACTGACCTTCTAATTAGTAAGGAAGAGCACTGGGAAAGCTTTTACAACCTGTTAAGAGTGTTGTGGGAATATTTCATTACCAGAAAGATTATTGAGGATTTTAAGTGGACATATGATCAGTGGAGGGAAATAATGTGATGCACTGACCTAAATAAAAATAAATATTTAGAACTTGATAGAAAAGGTGTTGAGTAAATACTGGTTTAACTGACTTTATTGCTGTGATATAATCAAGTATAAAGAGCTGATGGTTTGTGAACTATTGACTTTAAGTTGGAAGTTGTAAATCATGTGATATAGCTCTGTTTTATGCTCCTCATCTCTTAGTCTCCTGATTAGGTTTCTAACGTGTTATCTTGACCATTGTCACTTCCTGGGTAAGGACCCTCAGTGCTGTCAAATGATTCTGCAGTTTTCCGTGCTCTATTAAATACCAAGGACAGTGTTGAGCTTTTTCTGAACTGCTCCCAGAAGGAAGCAGTAGTTAAGAAATCTCATGACCTTTGAAGTTCCAGGAAGCAGGTACACTTCAAGGGATCACTACCCACACACTCCAAGAACTAAAGGCTTCTACCCTTCTTCGTGACTTCCTTGTTCACCTAAAACCCCAAGCCTTCTTCCTCCCGAGACACTCTTCTGCAGAAATGAATGTTCTCCCAATTACAATGGCCAGAAAAAAATTATCTCCTTCATTGACTGGTGCATTTTGTCTTGCACACCAACTTTAAGCCCAACTTTTATTTCTTGGTTTTTTTTTCTGGTCCTTTTATTTCACATGGTTAAAATGAGGGCAGATTTTTCCCATAGTTTTCATGGCCATTAATAAGTTAATCTATCTGACTGAGCTAAGAAATTGGTCTTTTTCCATTTTGACTAGAACAGTGAAATAGACTCACGACTTTGCATCAAGTGAAATAACGACCTAACTTGTTTTGTAATTACATGTAAGAGGAAAAACAAAAACAAAAAAAACCATGTCTTTGTTGAGACACTTTGAAGTCTCTGATCTGTTCAGCTTTGTTCCCTCAACTCCCCCACATGCCCAACACTTCATAGAAATAATAAAAACCTGCTATATGCCACGAGTGCTAGAAGGTCCTTTTCCCACACATACTTATTTCTCACAGCAGTCCTGAAAGAAAGTTCTGATCATCCCATGTTTCTGAGGGGACAATGCAGCCTCCGGGAGAAGCAGCCAAGCTTCGGTGCACATACCAGGGCTTGGACATTGGCTTTACCACTAAATACCCTCATGACCTCGGGCCAGTCCATCTCGGTGTTCCTAACCTTAAACTGGGAATGACAACAGCATCTCCCTCATGGAGCTGTTGGGAGCTCACTTAACGGGAGTTCAGTCGATGCCAACACGCACAACTCAGTCCACATCAGACATGAGGTGTGGGCCTTTCCTTTCCGCTAGGAAAGTGATTCTCACTTGCCCAAGTTCACATGGCTGGAAAAGACAGAAACAGAATTCAAACCCAGATACTTCTGACTTCAAAGCTGGTAACTCTTTACGTAGCCCTGCGGTAGCTAAGGATTTCTGGAAGGTTTTAGGTACACATTTTGACTGCAAAGAAGTGTGGTAGAGTTACCAATGAAAGACTTTTGAAAATAGAACTATCTGTACTAGTATCCACTAGGATAAATCTTATTGGGGAAAAGGAATGTAGATATGATTTTAAGAAGAAAAAAGAATTAAGTTTTTAACCTTAAGGAAGGACATGTTCATTAAATAAATGCTTGTGACTGTCAGTCATTATAGTATTTCTATTCCATTTGATACATTTAGATACATTTCTTAAAGCAATACAACAGCTTGTACTTTAAGATGTTAATATTTACACTGTGCCAAAAATTACATCCTTTTAGCAAGATGAAAAATCTTAATGTCTAATAATATTTGTGATTGTTTCTCCCCCACAAATTTTCCATATGCGGTGGAAGCCAATGTTTGAAGCTCCCTTCCCTACAGAAACAGACATATCTACCAGACTACCTGGGTAAGAATACTCACAGCAACTGTCCATCAATTGAACAGGTGAAGAAATTCTGCAGACTATGGATGTTTCTGCACTACCATATTACAATTATTACTACACAACAAAAATGCATAAACAGCTTCCCACAAAAACATTAGTGAATCTCTCAAATTTACTGCTGAGTGAAAGCAGCAAGACTCAAAGAATTCCTATGGAAGGATTCACTTATGCTCATAACCAAGCAAAACTAAATTATATTGCTTAGGAAGGTGTGAGAAGTTATGTCATTACTCCCAAGAATTCCCTCTCCTTTCCCCACAAGAGGATTAGGAAATGCATCAGACTTGCACTATTTCATTACTGAATTTACATTTCCACCCTTTTGTGTTTGGGCCAAAGGCTTTGCCATGTGACACGCTTGAGCCAATTGAGTAGACATGAAGCTTGTCACATTCAACCAGAGGCTCCAAGAGGCATCGAGGATTACTTTCTGTTCTCCTGCTCTTATTTCAAAGCAAACGATCCTTCTCAGTTTGGATTCTGGAATGAAGACACATGAGGAGTATATCCTAAGCCAAACCATAAACCCTCATCAATACAAGAAATAGAGATGTTTTTTCTTTTTTAAGCCACCGAGGTGTTGCTACTGTTCATAACGACAGCAAAACTAACATGATGCAACACAGATGGTAAAAACTTATGAGTAATGTGAGAAAAGAAGGCAAGAGTGAAGGCAGTGAAGAGGAAGGAAGTTTTGATCCAGAAGAAGTGGGGGAGGGAGGCTTGGGGTAGTGTTATGGAAGTGTGTGCTGTGTAATCATTCAGTGAACTACAAATATTTTGTGCACTTTTCTGTGCTCCTTTTCTCCAACTAAAACTAAGATGGGCAAAAGATATAAACTCAGAATTTGATTGTCTTTTGCCTCATTTCAACTGTGAATTCTCCCAATGCCTATTCTATTTAACATTACTTAAGCATTATCAAGTGATATTACTGAGATACCTAAGTAAATGTAACCAAGTTACTCATCACACTCATTTTCTTTTCATTAACACATCCAATAAATATGTATTAAATGTCCCCTATGTAGAGATAGGGATAAAACAAAACGACCACAGCTCTCCCTGTCATGAAACTGACCTATACTGACGTATGCGTACACTTGTATATATCAGGAAGCCAATGAGAGTATGTATGGGAAAATAAAAAGGACTGGGGAGGATGTGAGGACATAATCCAGGGAGAAGTGAGTTGATGGAGCAACAGGAACCTGCTTGGCAAGTTGGGAGGATCAGCAAGTAGTCGGTGGTGGCTGAGCCGTGTGTATGTTATAGTCTCATGTGCTTTCCATGAAACAAATTCTGCTTATGCTCCCTCTATGGAAGCGATGGCATCCCAGCAGCTTTGAGGCTCTCCACGGTTTATAATTACCTGTACTCAACAGTCTGACTCCTGGGTATCTCTTCCAAGTCCAAATGCAGGGACACCACTAGATCAAAGTTGGGCAAGTGCATTCAGCAGTATTCACTGGGAGATCTTTTGCATATCTGAACTGCACTGAGTGATATAAATAGCAGCAACAGGACAAAAAAAAAAAAAAGAAAATCAATAGAAACTGACTACCACTTCACTGAAACTTAAAAAATAAAAATTACTCTACGGAAGGAATAGTAGGTTTGTCAGGTAACTCTAAGGCCTGGTAAGTTATTTTAAAAACCTAACTCTTAAAACCTAATATGCTCACTTTCAGAAAATCCTGAATGCCTAGACACTATAAGTAAAACAAAAAATGTATATTTAATGTTCAAAACAATCAATGGGGTAATCAGGGACACTGGGAGCATAACCAAAATGTGACAGAGGCCTAGCTATGTAAGAAAGATTTATGCTCCTTGCCCATCTCATAGTTGTTTCTGAGAAGTGACCACCCAAGAGAACACTGTCCTTCCCTGATGCCCCTTGCCTTCACGCGAGGTCCTGCAATTAGTTCTCATCCCTGGAATCTGAGACTCAGTGACAGTTCTGGGCCAAGCTAATTAAACAGATACAATTCTCCACTTTTCCCAACCCTCATCAGCCAGGTCAAAGGGCTGTGGGCCCCAGGATGGCTGGCCTAGGATGTGACACACCTGGGTCCTTTGATCACACCAAGAGGAAAGCTGCCTGGACACCATCTTGGCTCCTTGCAAGAGGAAGAAATAAACTTACTTTCTTGAGCTACTCAAATTTTGATGTTTATCTACTACAGCAGCTAGTGTCATTTTAATTAATACAGAGTACTTGAGCTCTCAAATGCTGAGCTGAGAACAATCAGGTTGCAGTCAGCCTCTCCCAACGCAACAGCATTTGCAAACTTTTAATAGCAGGTGAACAGGACTCCCACTCAGTATTATAGTCCTTGCTTGTCTCTGAATACATAGGACAACAGTTAGGGAGTCTTTTTTTTTTCTAAGATCTTATTTAGAGAGAGTACAGAGAGGGGGAAGGGGCAGAGGGAGAGAGAGAAGCAGGCTCCTATCCCAGGACTCTGGGATCACGACCTGAGTGTCGCGTTCCCCGCCAGCAGAGAAGACGCAACACACGGGTCGACGTTGAAGCTCCCGTTTATTCTCCAGTTCCTCCGTCTCTCCTCATTTCCCCATGTCTCTCCTCTCCCACCTTGCCGCCTCTCTGCCTCTCCACCCCGCCTCTCTCCCCTGCCTCTCATCATCGTCTCTTCTCGGGAAGCTTTCTAGCCCCCTTTTATATAGTATCCCAGCCAATCAGAGAGGAGATCACGTGGGGCGTGGACTGCACAGCCAGCAGGCATTGGTGGCGTCTGTGCTCACGCACTGAGCACGCACCCACGTATGAGGCCTGTGGTCACGTGATCTTCAGGGCAGGCGCTTCCTGGAGCTGCTTCAGGTGCTCAGCGCCATAGCCTCGGCAGCGCTGCTGCTGGCGTCCCATGTGGTGCTCTCCACAGCAGACACAGCGCCATCTTTGGGGCGTGCCCCCGACACCTGAGCCAAAGGCAGAGGCTTAAAGACTGAGCCATCCAGTCACCCCAATTAGGGGAGTCTTAAACGCAGCAGCGAAGGCTGCAACAATGCAACAAGCCCCACGCTTCTCAAACCCACACCACTTGGGGACCTAATGGGATCTAGTTCCCTCTAAGCCCAAAAGACCTTTATCTGGACCCCTCAGCCCATCTCAGATTCCTCCTCCTCCAGGTTCCCTGCCATCAGGCTCTTTGTACTTACCTCCTTTCCCAGGTAGGTTACAGCCCTTCCAAGCCTACAAGGGAGTGAGGCTAAGAGCATGGACAGGGTGGCCTTTAGAAGGAGCAAGAACTTTTTTGTCTCAGGTATCCTGCTGATCAGGACCTTTACTTTCCTACTCCCAGATGCCTGTTTGCTACTATACTCAACGGATGCACCAGTGGGATGTGTATCAACTACAGATATTCCAAAAAGAGACATACTTCTTTGCTATCCTCAAGCGGGAAGGAAACGCCCAGCTGAGAAGGTACTTTAGGCCTGAGGTCTCTTCCGACACAGCAGGGCACAGCTTTTGAAGTGATAAATTTTCCTTCTGCAGGGATAACTCATTAATCAGGCAACAGTTTACTGAGCCTAGAATTCTTGCTTTAACTACACCACCTGGAGAGTAGAAGAGTACCTGGGAAAATGTCTAGATTAAAGTTCTGATACAGGGTTGCCCAGGTTTGGAGAAAACAAAAGCAAAAGCAAAATCTAACTGACCTCTCTTATCATACCAGATAACCCACTCTAATGTTCAAAACAGAACAAAACAAAACAACGTACCCTCTAAACTGATCCCCTACCCTTGAAGGAGTATTTCTACTGTTTTGGTTGTCTTCGATTTCCTGGTAAATGTTCTAGATCTTGTTAGAAACGCCTATCTCTTCTGATATAAAAAGGGAAAGTGCAATTTTTACAACTCTGTAGGTTCAGTGCAGTCCCTGGGGCCAGATTAAGAGTCAGACAGGCCAGCCCACATGTCCAAGCTGGTAGAGGCTCAGCTAACTGCACTTGCAGACGGAGGCAGCTGTAATTCTGACTCATCACTTGGTGAGCTACATATGCACCCTGAGGTTGTTAAAAGTCAGGTCT
Organism: Spilogale gracilis; assembly: GCA_004023965.1. Classification (NCBI taxonomy): domain Eukaryota; kingdom Metazoa; phylum Chordata; class Mammalia; order Carnivora; family Mephitidae; genus Spilogale; species Spilogale gracilis. The sequence goes on along the minus strand of PITA01020723.1, from coordinate 22,818 downwards.
ATGTGGCGGTTTTCCTGTATAAAAGTAAAGCATTTTACATGTCAATCTCCTCCTCCAGGCACTATCCCTTGGCTCTCTTGTGAACAAAAGCTGAGTCAAAGAAACAGCAGGGCAGCATTTGCCACAACTGGGCAGTCTAAGTGGGCCCCAAAGGAAAGAAGAGTCAGATCTAACACCAGGAGCTCAAGAAAGGAAATCGCAGCATTCACAAAGGAAGAAGAGCATCGGTTTGGCCTCATTATAAAGACAAGGACTTTGTTCATCATCAATATTTATTTGGCGCCTATGATGTGCAGGGCACTGTGCTAGGCGCTGGGAAGATACAGAGATAAACCCAACAGGACTGCCCTCAAAGAGCTTACAGTCTAGTAAAGGAGTATATAGTGTCCGGAGAAGATCTTTCAGATGTAAATCACCTCCCCCCACCCTCAGCCCAGCAAAAGGGGGAAAAAAATAAATAAAAGGAAAGAAAAAGACAAAATAGTTAAGTTTCCTAGACTTGGTTTCATCCATTTTCTTTTAGTTCAGCTTCACATAAAAAGCGTAAATCTGAAAGTCTTGTAAATGCATACTTTTACTCATAAACAAAATTCATTTTCATTAGAAAAAAGGCCATTTATTGCAATTAAGAAAATCTTCATCTTTTTTCAGGAATTTTTTTCTTACGAATCTGTTATTTGTGAAGTAAACAACTGCCCAAATTGCATCAAAACACACAACTTTTTGAAACCGATCTCTTTAAACCACTGGCAGCCACAAATAATGCACACTGGCTCTCTGCTAAAAGGAAAGCTTCTGAAAGGAATCGGTGGTGTTTACTACCAAAGTTCACAGCCTATGGTATTTCCCCCTACACCCATTTCATGTCAAATTCAAAATATTATAAAATAGCACCTCCAATAACCTACAGCTCAAAGATCCAAAGTTTCAGGTCACTAAGCTCTAGATAGAATAGTGGGGGGGGGGGGGAGCTTCAGCTTCACTATAACCTCTTAGTGCTAATATGAGGCTGGCCAGACCTACCAAAGAACTGGAAAACAGTTCCAAGAAAACGAAATTCAAAATAACCCACTTTCCTATTACATCCTTAGGAATTTCTGAAGTGTTCGACTCTTCTCCTTGAAGCATAAAAACAACAAAGGTCATCAATTGGGGAAATAACAAACACTGACAGAGCTGCTTGTCTAGGTTAACCTGCTAGAGAAAAGGAGTATGTGAGCACACTTAAGATCAGTTCATTTCTAACCTAAATATTTTAGGTAAGTATCTTGCAATTATTCTTTCCCAGTGTCCTGGGAATGTCTAGGTTCAGACATTTCTAGTAATACTCAGGGTTCTGCAAGTCTGAAGCCTCGGGTCTCTGTGGAGATTCCGCAAGACTTCCTGAAAACACTGACACTAAAGGTAGATGATATGCTTATCAAACTGAACACGAGGCCATCTGCCTTCATATGGAATCATCGTCAAAAAACAAAGCTGTGCACACCCAAAATGAGTTCCTGAGACAGAGGTTTCTTATTCCCATGTTGAAGCACTCATGTCCTGAGCAGTTTCCCGAAGCTGAGTAAAAACAAAAAACCATGTAACCATTGTGCTAGTTGTGCCTTTCTACTCCTCTTCCTCACCCAACTCCAAAAAAGCGGGTGGGCTTGTCAGGTATACTTTCACTCAAGTAAATGGCAACATTCATCTCTAGCAAACTGATGGATCCGCTCACCGCCCGGGCTCGAGGAACCACTAAGCCAGTACCTGCACCCGCTCAGGACTGCAGAGTTCTTGCGCATCCTTCCTAAATACACATAAATTTTTCAGCTTTGACATCTACAGACACTACGTTTCCATGTGTCATATTGGGTACAAGCAAAGTTAAATGTTCTGGGTATAAAATCTAACAGAAATCGAGTCAAATGAGCACGGAACGGTTATGTGTCAGTCTCTTGGGCCTCTCCTTGCCTTCACGTTACTAAGGTGCTTTTCTGTTCAATCTCTGCTGAATGGACACCACAGATTTTGTAGACTTGTGTGGCATAAAAGAACCACGATTTAAGTTCACTCATCCAACTCTGTCATTTTAGATAAAGAAACCGAGACCCTGAACAGTTTAACGAGAAAGCTGGGAGCCAAACCCAGTCTGCTATTCATGATACGACAGCTTTGACCTTTGACAGGAACACAAGCTCTCACATACAACAACTGTCAATACCAACGCTATTATATCGTGCTGTATCTCCGATGAAGTAAATACAACTGTTAGCTGAACCTATTCTTAGAAAACATTAGCCCTTTTTGGTAACTACAGTGTTTGGTCTTGCTTTTAAGGGTAATTGATTTGTACCTGCTTCCTTGAGGATGTTTATTTGCTCAGTGTGGAAAAAAATCACATTAAATAGGATCATATACTCAACCATGTATTATTCTGCATTTAATCTCTCAATCATTTCTAACATCTGGATTCTTTATTTTTGACATATGTAATATTAATTTATGCAGAATAATAATAATGGGATGAGATATCATCTCTACATAAGTTGTTGACAGCTTGAGGGTGTCCAGGGTCACATAAAACATAATGAAAATTATAAGTGAATTTTGATTAGTCTATAATCTGAGCTACAAGAGCTAAGCTTAAAAAAAAAAAAAAAAAAAAAAAAAAAAAAGAGCTAAGCTTAGAGAATTAATCTGACCAAAGTTTTAACTCCCTTCCTTGCTAGCTATGTATCCTCAAAGCAATTCAATAAACTTCCAGGTTTCAGTTTCTTCATCTGCAAAGAGCTAACATCTATACTACTTACTTCCTTAGATTATTGAGGATAACACATGGTAAAAATATAGGAGACAGCTTGTAAGTGGAAGAGCATACCAACAAATATTATCATTACCCCAATAATTATTAAAATGTGGACCTACAGAAAATTTTAAATAATTACCACTCAGTGGCACTAGGCATGCTCACAAAAACATAATTAGAAGGTAAACCATGCAAACAGTTTCAACTTTCAATGGCAATGCCAAAAATTCACACAAAGATATAATACAAAGGAACATTTTTAGAGAAAGCACTGCGACACACATATTTGGTTGACTTAAGAGACTTTAAAATGAGTTAGAATGATTTACAGCATATAAAGAGGTATTTAGTCTTTAAGTGGAGAAAGTTGCTAGTCACCTATAAGAAAAACAAGCATAATGGGGCATTCCTAAGACAAATGGAATAAAATTCCACCACTTTTAGCTACTTTGTAAAACAGGTGTCTTATAAATAGCCATTCTAATTTTTCCAGAAATGAGATATACCCTAAAAGAGAATGTCCACTTCTGAATCACATCCTAATTGAACTTGCATGTATGCAAGACATAAAATACAGTTCTTCTAACACCACAGGCACCTAAAAGTTTTAACTACTCTTCACGCTCACTGTATATTCCATAAGGAATCATGGACATACAGGGAATACCTCAAACATAAATTTTTTACAAATCTTTATTGTGTAGTTCTCATTTTTATAATACTCCACTCTGGTGGCCTTTGTGTGTTTTGCTTGTAAAATTAAGTAGCACATTAACCTTTACCTTCAAACATGCCTTTGATGTTAGCTCTTAAACCGCCCCCCCAAAAAGAAAAGTAACAACCAAAGGAAGATGCAAGGGAAGAGAAAAACAAGATATGATTCAATAAGTATAAAAATACACTGTTTCAAATTCAGAATAATTTAATAACTCTTCGTTATTTCATATGTATCTGGAAATGGGACAGATACGTGACCTGATCCTGTCACAAGAGGTAGAATTCCAGCATTTGGTACAACATTCCAAGATAGAGTTAAAGTGACATTCCTGTTTCCCCTATAAAAAGACAGAATAAACATGTTTATTAGATGTCAGCAGAAATATTTTTAGTTCAATAAAAACATTTTAACTCAAGCACTGGGTTCAAATACTTCATAACCAGCTATTTGTTACCGGAATCCTAATCAACCAACAGAAGTCCTCTCAAGTCTTTGAAATCCAGGAACAACACTGGGAAACAAGCACTGTATTTGCAGACATCCCATAATGACCTATCTAAACTCACCCACAGTGACAGTTATAAGAGCTATGGGCCAAAAAGCTTAAATGAGTAAAACAGAGAAAATAAAAGAGATTTGAGCTAGCTATCAGAAGGCAATGATTTGAAATCGAATTCTCTCATTATCTAGACTGTGAACAAATCATCTCTCATGGCTGGCAATTTTTCACCTGCAAAACCTGAGGTTTGGTTACAACAACTCTCCCCTAAATTCCCTTCCAGTGTTTACACACAGAGCTAACAAACTAAGATGACTCAAAATCTAAGTTACTCTGTTTTTGCTGTACATGAAAGGCAACAGGGGTTCAGAGGAGTTAAGCACAGCTGGAGCCCTGTGTCAATCCTAGACACAGGTGTTATTGCCTCCTGAAGGGCCCCATGACAACTTCATCTCCCATTCCAGAAGAAGCCTTGCCAATGGCAGTCCTATCTCCAAGTGGGGAAGCCCAGGTCCCCCCTAGGTCACAGTGGAAACAGCTAAGGGCCTTTCTCAGTGAGACTGGGCCATTTCACTTACTGCAAGAGAACTGAGCGCTCATCTTAGACCCGTGCCAAATGGCAGTGTTTCTACCCAGTCTTCCAATTCAGAACTGTACTTCTCTCTCGACTTTCCCCTTTTTATCCTCTGATCACTTTCTTAAAAACAAAAATACATTATGTAATTCTCTCCCCCGCACATTTAATTACATGTAAAGAATGACAAAGAACTCACTTGAGACCATTTCCATCATCAAAGAAAAAATATTTTGTTTTCATATCTTTCAACAGCAGCTTTGGATTATCACCTCGCAGAACAATCTTGTCCCAAAGGACAACTTGGTTCAGAGCCTACATTAAAATGAAAAGTAATTAGATAACTATTGGAACTTGCAAGTTTGTCACTTCAAATTAAAAGCAGTGTTATGCAAATAGTTTAGTTTACATTAATGAATACAACTTTTCAGGGAATTGCTAAAATCCTAACGCATACAAAATAATAACAAGTGGATAGAAACAAGAAGTTGAACTTTTGTGGGACAAAAGATTATTTCCTTAAAGCAAATCACTGCTTTTGCTAAAGCAACTGTATTACTTAGGGCCCTCAAAACTTACTACAAGGTTTCAAACTCATGTGCACTCGAATGAGGCCCTTGGAGAAACAGAAGGGATTAGAATCCCCAGAAGAAAGAAAGCATTCTCCCAAATCACTTCTCCCCTATAAAATTTCTCAGACCCTCCAGCTCAGTGTGGATTCTGAAAAGTGTCAGGGAAACTGAGACAACTGTTTCTGTTCCACCACACTGTCAATACAGGTCTCTATTGCTAGATTTGGTCATGAATATTTATTTATCTCCAAGGTCTTTGCATTATCAAGCAATCACTAAAGAAGCCTTCTAAATACTTTTCCTTTTCATTAATCATAGACACATCATTGTGTAATTATGGAACATTCCAGAAGTCAATTCTTTTAACCCGCTATTTTGACATATGAAAAACAAGTTCTGTTAGGAAAATGAGGAGCATAAAATGCAGAGAAAACACATCTGTGACCACTATTAATCCCAAGAATATGTTCTTAGTAAGTTATCATCATTATTAGCCTGTGAGGCCAATTGCTCAGTGTGTGGGGACTACATTCACTGAAAAGAACTGTGGACGTTATGTCTAAAAAGGTTCAAATCTTCACCATAAAGCCTCTTTCTAACATTAAACAGAAACATCGAGACTGAAAAACATATAGTTTAAGATATGCCAAAGTGAAATGACTTTCTATGTATATTTATTCACACCGAAGCAATGATCTGTCAAGTTCCAAGCTGTATTAACTTACTAGTCACATTGGGGTAACCCAGAATTATGAACATAATTTAGATATGCCTGTCGCCAAGAAGGTGACACATTAATCTGAATAATCTGCTGAGAGTCGCAAAATGTATGTGTATACACAGTCCTTACTCCCACCTTCAGAACAGCTTTTTCTGTATGTTCTTTCTAACATTTTGTTGATTCTCAAGGGCAGGGATCAAAACTCATGTAATAACCCAATAATCCTAGTGCCTAACAAAATATTTGGCATCAAAGACATGCTCAAGCAAAATAAATGTAAAATGAACGGAAGTACTAAAAATTCCAGTTAACTAATCAAGCCAATCAACAGATAATTTTTTCATCCCTTAAAAGTGAACACAGTTCCAATTAAATAAAGGAGACCCACCCCTCACTACAAATTATCTCTAGACTTACACTGATAGCATATAGGAGGGTGACTTAGGTAAAAACAATACAGAAGCACATTTTAATTCCATGGATTTCACCTTCATATTTTAATTCATTTATCACAATCATTCACTTAACACCTTGAGGGGATTTCTGTTTCACCGACATTCTATATAAATATCTCAATCCTTCCTCTCATCTGCAGTAAAAGCTCTAAATCAGACTGAACCAATGAATTTCAATCACAAATTAGTAATTTTAAATGCTTTAATCTAATAGTTAAGTAGCTTTTAATGACAAAACTTCTGATAAACACTAGTTTGATTAAAAAGACTACTTTTAAATCCTGAAATTGGTGAATCCCATACAACTCCAAAGCAAAGGAAAATACTTCTCAACAGATGGAGATGGTAATTGTACCTATATGGCTTAGTGGGACGATCAAAACAGCTGACATCAAAAGAAAATACAAATATTTAGGTGGATTTTAAAATAATCTAATAGTATTAAAAAATGTTATCTTTACAGTTTTTTATTACATATATGAGGGTAATGAGAGTCATAAACACAAGTCACAGATTTTGTTGATTCAAGTATCTTGCCATCTTTCCTCCAAACCTACAGAAAGAATACTTTAGCTTAAAAAATCCTATACCTGTGCAGCAACTCCACAGCCCCATTTCTTAGTACATTCATAATTCAACAACAACCTTTCTAGTCTGATCACTGGAAATGGTCTCTAAAAGATTTCTGAGCACAAATCCCAAAATATACATTTTTATTTACAAATTCTGTGCACAGTACACTTACTATTATCATTAGATGATATATCATCACTGATAGTGAATGTAAATTTGCATTTCAAATAATATTCTTGACCAATGTTCAATCTTCTCAGCCAACTTTTTATTAGATCTTTCTTTCTAGGTTCTCTCTTTTTCTAATCCATTAATGTGGCTGAGCAGCTCCAAAGAGGACATACACATCAGCTCTGCCATGCTGTCGCTTACATGTAGTTGAACCATTCACATTATTTTCAATGTGTAATTTCTCTGCAGGAATCTTTTTAAGCCATTTTTCCGTTTTGTGAGGATTCGTTTATTTAAAACTAGGTAACATTCCCCACTGAACTGGATTATACTGCACAACTTTATAAAATGCTAAACTTGAACAAAAAAATGCATGCAGAATGGCCAACCATTCTGCCCTGCAGAATTCCTCTTCCCCCAGAGAATCTGCATGTTGTCAGAGACACGTGACCATCTGACTATGGGACCGAGTGTATTAATGTCAGGTCATATTACAAGTAGCCATAAAATTTAACTTCTTTCCTTTTATTTTAAACTAAAAATATATAGCTAGACTTCTCCTTTCCAGTACAGCACATCAGGAGCTTGGAAGTTGCCACTCCATCTTAACACCAAGTAAAAAGCTAACGAAATGAAAAACTGACAACACTTCCTAACTCTGTAAGAGAGGAAATAGTAGCTCTTAATGATTTTCCTTACAGATTGACGGACTGCCCTGCATGTACCCCATTCTGGGGACCACAATACGAGAGAGCTATAGAAACAGAAAAAAAAAAAAAAAAAAGAGGCTACCAACCAAAGGAAATGTTTTCTCGGTAGTCACCTCTCCAGGGGCTTGTGATTTTTACCGAACAACTCATGTCAGATATTTTGAATATGTAAGATTTATATCCTTTCATAAACAACGAGATTATAAAGATCTATTAAAATGCGTCTCTCTCTCTCTACATATATATACTTACATTATTTTTTGTTGAATATTCTGCTGATAAATAAAGAAACAACTGCTTAACATTCCAATCAAATATATTCTCTAGATGTAAAGAAATTAAGGAATATATAAATCATAAAGCAGGATACAACTTTTAAACCAATCTTAAGAAATTCTTAATTATCCACAGCAATACTAATACTAAAATAGAAAAAAGAGAGGTGGCCCTGAAACATACTGAGACAACTAGTTTAATAAATAAAAATTTATAAAATACAAAAATATTATAAAATCTAGCTCATTTCAAAATAAATATATCAGTGAGATTATTAGCATCATTTCCTGCGCCTCTAACTATGATTTAATAAGAAAGTAACAGGACAATACAAAATTTAGCTTTCTGTAACATCAACTAAGTCTAAAAGAAAAAGGATTTACTCTTTCAAGCACCTTCAATTCCATGGAAGATATAAATTATAAGCAATCATCACAGTTTAAATTTACTGATAGGCAAACATGAACCAGCCCATGTAATTAAACCAGATATAATAAACTGTTCACGTTTATTCTAATTAATATTAGAAGTAATATCAATTAATCTAATTCTAAATAAACTATTCACAGATATAATAAACTGTTTCTGGGCACATGCCAGTAGAGATCAAAATGTCTCAGTTCACGAAGTGCTTTGGTAAGACTATGCAACTGAACATCCATCTGATTTCATCAGCTTACTAGGGTGCAAAAAAAAGTTCACAAGGATTAATTACAAGACCGCTGTCACTGTGAAATGAACTGAGTTAGTGTTTGGACTTTATTAAGTATTATATATAAATGGCTGAGTCATTTTATTACACACATTTACACATACTGATAGCAACATGGTCATTATATTCTGCTTTTAGGGATGTGTATCTGCTAAGAATCACTGTTGTAGAATTGAGAAGTCTAGGATAGCTCTTTATAAAAACAATTTCAAGTTTTAGCAGCAGCATTACAAAAATCCGAATAAACTACAAATGAGATTGAGAATATAAAAATGCAATAACTGAGGTGTCAGGAAACTTCACTATAATTCTCCAGATAAAGTTACTAACTCTGTAAGAGAGTCAAACCCCCTGTTAGTAGATTATTTTAAAACACCACAAAGACTTAAAAGCAGACATACCAAGTTTCCCATAAGACTCTTCTGGCAGTTATACTCTATTTCCTCACAAAGTGCCTAGAGAACTAATTTTTACTTTACTTCTAAATCCAACACTTTATTTCTAAAAAAATCAAGTTAAAGTAATTCCACAGCAGTAAAGAGCCATATCAGATAAACTCCCCAGGTTCATCGTCTGCTGCAACTGTTCAGGAGGAGGTTGCTTTATAGAAGTTCGGACAGTGCAATCACCATGGCCATTTTTAATCCTGAGGTCTTAAAAAGGCCGATGTGATCAGACTGAACGTAGCAGGGAACAACACTGCCAAAATATTAATCTAAGACCCTAAGAGAAGATTCAATTGGCTAAAATGGACAGTTATCACATGGCAGAAACTCAAGAGAAAAAGATTAACTCATCCCCATTTTAAAATAACTCTTTTAAATGTTAAGATTTCTCGACTCTTCTTCTAAAAGTACTTATAAAAAAACTATTATGGCAAAATTCTAGTACGGTTTGCCAATAATCATTCTGATAATGACCTTCTAAACCTTAACAGATTCCAATTCACTTTTTTAACACATTTCTCCCTGATATCATAAAATATGAATATATTACTTGGGATTGTACATCAAGTATTCAATCTAGGAAGGCTGAGCATTGGTAACATTTTTCGTTCTATAATCCAAGTGATTTGATTACATTTTTATTTCTGAAATATAGATTTAAACTCTCTTCAAGCTTTCAATCTATTAACATTTCTGTGAAAAATTTAGTCAGCTCACAAAATAACACCTGAAGAATCCATAAATAAATTTTCTCAAGGTGTGAATGAGGAGAGATTAAGACTATTTTACTAATGGAAACATAGGTAAAGAAACTTGTAAAGTTTGGTTGATTCAGGACACAGTCAGACTACTGCCCCTCCCCCCCGCCAAAAAAAAAAAACACTAAACAACGTGTATATCATTATACTACTACAGAGAAAGCAATAAAGTATTTTCTTAAAGGATATCTGCAGTTATATCAAATGTAATGAATCCCAGATCACTTCTTTCTCTAGGTCCAGTGAAGTCTTCTACATTTTTTCTAAAAATAAAGACAAAAGTTTAACCATCCTTCAAACACATAACAGCACAAACAATTCACATAGTTCCTTAAAGTGAAAGACACGATCTAGTTGGAGGCACAGGTGGCAATCCCAGAAGGAAACAAGTAAAAAATCAGGGAAATTTACTGCGTGAAAAGAGGATTAAAGTTTTAATATAAAATTAGGTCTGAAGCTATACCATATAGCTTAAAAGAGAATTCCTGGCAAAATGGGGGGCAGAGTGTAAAAACTGCTCAAAGAGAGTGTAAACACTTGCTGTTAATCTATTTGGTAGCAGGGGTAGAAGGTTAGAGAGGACTACAAGTGGTGCGGGTAAACTAAGATATCATGATAAGCACTGCTATTTACTAAGTGCTTAATGTGTATCTGGGAGGTCCAACAATGCATTTTTCATCATTATCTCAAATGATCCTCACAACACGCCTAGGAGTTGGATATTATTTCTATTCTAAAAAGGAAATTACCGCCCAGGACGGTAAGAAACTTGCTCAAGATTAACAGCTAACAGTGCCTCTGTCTACCTGAATCTAAAAACCAGTATCTAGCAAGCAGACATAGAGGAAAAGGGGGGGAGGGGGCAATTGGAAGCAGCATTTAACAACAGAGGTAGCTAGCTATTCCATGACTGGCTTGTCGGGGACTCCGACAACGAAATCAAAAAACTAAGGCTGAAGAACAAGACTGAACTTGATGCAAGATGGAACAGAGAAGGGGCACCTGGGTGGCTCAGTTGGTTAAGTGACTGCCTTCTGCGCAGGTCATGATCCCGGAGTCTTGGGATCAAGCCCCGCATCAGGTTTCCTGCTCAGGAAGCCTGCTTCTCCCTCTCTCACTCCCCCTGCTTGTGTGAGGGATCTCTGGCTATGTTTCTCTCTGTCAAATAAATAAATAAATAAAATCTTAAAAAAAAAAAAAAAAAA
>PITA01020723.1:0-11540 GCA_004023965.1 Spilogale gracilis | reverse complement strand
CAACTTCAAAGAGGCTGCGAGTCCGCGCCGCCCCAAAGGAGGAAGACCCCCCCGAAGGAGGAAGACCCCCCCGAAGGAGGAAGATCTCCCCCGAAGGCAGCCCCCTGAAGGAGGAAGACCCCCCTGAAGGAGGCAGTACCCCGAAGGAGGCGGTCCCCCCAAAGGAGGAAGACACCCCCGAAGGAGGCAGCGCCCCCCGAAGGAGGAAGACCCCATCCCGAAGGAGGCACATCCCCCCGACGGAGGCAAGGCGAGAACCGCGAGGGCCCGCCACACCGAGCCGAGTCCGGTCACAGAGGGCAGCGCCAGGCACGGCGGCCGGCGCGGGAGCCGGTGGAGCGGGCGGCGGACCTGGCTGGCGGGCGGCGGCGCGACTCTGCTGTTGTGTTGCTCCCTCATTGGCCGGGCGTGGGCGGGGGGAAGTGAGGAACAGGAAGGAAGCGGAGGCACCGGCCTGAGGAACACTCAAAATCAAAATTTAAGAGCAAGCCCGGGAATTTGCGGTGGAGAGGTGGGAGTTCGAGGGGAAACCGAGAAGTCCGCGACATCCACCGCGGCGTCCGCCCTCGGGGGCGACGGCCGCTCGGGAGCCCGGGAGCGGGGATGGAGGGGGGGCCCGGGCGGCGCGGACGCCCTGCCCGCGGCGGCCCGGCCTCCGCGCCCAACCCCAGCCGGGTCCAGGCGCCCCGCCCCGCCGGCCGGGCCTCGGCCGCACTTACAGCATGATCCGCGAGACGTGCAGCCGCACCGGGACGCTCCTGTCTTTGAAGGCGGTGGTGATGAAGCAGCCGAAGGTGAGCGCCGCCATCACGCTCAGCGAGAAGGCGAACAGCGAGTTCGCCCGCGACAACACCGTGTTCATCGCGACCGTCTCCCCCGAACCCCGTTCCGCACGCACACCGGGGACCCCGTTCCGGCCGCGGACCGGCTCCCTGCGATCCGCGCCGCTTGCGCCGCGCGCGTTCCGGGAGCGCGCGCCGCCGCGGCCCCGCCTCCTTTCCGGTCCTCCGGCGCGGGCGAGCGCGCGCGCACCCGCCTCCCGGGACACACCCACCCTCGCAGCCTATCGCCGCCACCAATCAGCGGAGAGCAAGGAAGGGTGGGGTTTCTCCGCGGAAGACCCGCCCCCTGCCCTCGCTTCCTCTTCTCGGGGCCTCCAGGCTCGCCCACCCTCATTTTTGGGTCCCATGGCCTGGTGGTCAGCCCTGAGGCTTCTCAAGCGCTCGGGTTTCATTAATTTGCACTTAAACCCGCAGCCAGGCAAGGTAGTTTGGAATGTATTCCGAGGCGTCGCGTTTGGAAGCAGCACTTCACAAAACTTCTCCTTTATCAAATCTGGTCAAAGTTGGGACAGTTTTTTGGAAGGTATGGGACAGGGAGAAAGGCCTCCCAGGTCCCCAAAAGCCATTTGCCTTTCCTTTACCTTCCAGGTCGAACCTTAGTCCAGTTCCTAGTGATGCTTTGCCTGCCAACTATAGACTAAACCTATTTTAAAATTAATGCTACTGATTTTAAATATTTGCATTTAAAGGAATATTTCCAATAACTGAAAGAATGGATTCACTGGGTCCTTAGGATCAGAGGAGGTAATAACTGTGGAATTGCTATATAGCACAATGTAGAAAAATTTTAAATTAGCAAGGCGTCAATACATCATGGCCCTGCGTCTTTGGCTTTGCTCTTGGCTTTGTTATTTATTCCCAGGCCCTCCTGTCTCAGAGTTGCTTTTTGAATGTGGCCATTCACTCCACTGCCTTTGGTCCTCCTATGCACTTGACTATTTGCCTGCATGACAAGGTAGCTCATTTGATAACTGCTGCCTGCTCTTCACTGCATGCCAGATTAGTTCATTGATCATCCTTGAGGGGATATCAGAAATTATACCAGAGACCGTTGGTTCCTGAGGATCTATAACACACCCTCCCAAGGAAAATGAAGATCAAGGGAGCCCTTGACAATCAAAAACATCCAAATTGTTTAGGCAGTTAATGTCCAACTTCTCTGCTCACAACACCTGGAAGCTGTGCTTCCAGGAAACTGAAAGGCTGCTAGTGAAGCTTTTGGCATTTTCTTAGTTGAAGGACGTAATCACCTTTGCTCTTTCTGGCCTCCTGATGCACTCAGAAACACGCAGTTGAAACTATACCTCTTATATGCCATGGTAAACATCTGGTCACTGGAGAACCCACAGCCATCGCAGGCATGTGTCCCAGATGACTAATCAGCCTCAAGTTTGGCTTTGGGGAATTGTCCTGTTATAATCTATTCAGACCACTGAAGCTCGAGGACAAGTAAGATCTGAAAATTCAGACCATGTCTAGTGAGGTCTATTACCTTCCTTAACTCATGATTAACTTCCTTAATTAACTCATCAACTCATCAACTTACCTTCCTTAACTCAAATCCTTATTATAGAAAATTTTCCAGATACCCATTGACAAACAGAGCCAACTGTATCTGGAATGGAAGTAAAAGGGGAAAATAGTTAAGGGAACTGTGTGGAAGGGTTGACATAACAGGTCTGAAACTTCTATCTTTAGAAGTACCTGCTGGCAAGATTTGCCCTTTGGCATCCTGCCTTTGAAGGCAGTGGTGATTGGGGCACCTCTGTGGCTCAGTCATTAAGCGTCTGCCTTTGGCTCAGGTCATGATGCCAGAGTCCCCGGATAGAGCCCCGTATCAGGCTCCTTGTTCAGCGGGAAGCCTGCTTCTCCCTCTCTCACTCCCCCTGCTTGTGTTCCCTCTCTAGCTGTGTTTCTGTCTGTCAAATAAATAAGTAAAATCTTTTAAAAAATGAAGGCAGTGGTGATGAAGCAGCCGAAGACGACCTCCACCAACATGCTTGGCCAAAAGGCCAACAGCGAGTTTGCCCGCGATAGCACCATCCTCACTGTCTCCCCTGACACCCTAGGAAATTGGCTGGTAAACAATTCCCTGCACTGATATACAACTTTTCCTAAATGACAAAAGTGACTCACTGCACCTAAATTGTTAATTGAAACAATGTGGTTTATGCCAAACACCTGCTTTCCCTCTGGAAGTTTGGAATGGCATATGGGGTCTACGTGACTCTTCCCGAGTGTAGGGGTTGGCACTGAGTCTAATGCTTCCTAGGAATTAAGCACGTTGTCTGTGACTCCACTGGGAGTGAAGTGTTTGAAGCGTCTGCCTGGTTTCCTCCAGACTTCTCCCCATGCACGGATGCCACTTTGTAATCCTTTTACTGCAATAAACCTTGGTTTTGGGTATGACAGTATATTAAGTCCTGTGAGTCCGTACATAGCAAATCACCAAACCTGAGGGGGTTTTGGGGAACCCCAACACAAGAACTATCTCCCATTTCATAAATGTTACTGTAAAAATGACCTTGGTAGAAATGGATTTCTACCAAAATCTAGGAAGAACTTAACCCATTGAATTCTGTAAGGGAAGAAGTAGTAGGAGTAGTAATTATTTTTATCCTAAGTCTTACCATTGTGCCCACTGTTTTGTTCAAGATACTGTTCTGCTTACACATTTTGACCTATCACACTTTGCGTTTAGTTTGCCTGGTTTTCGGGTTCCCTTCTCCCCTCGGTTTCCCAGTGCCTGTGGCAGGCCCTATTTCTGCTGTTAACTCATGTGGACACATTTCTTTTGGTTCTTGACCTTGAGTTTCCTACTTAAGCTTGACCTCCACAGTCTTCTGCTTTTACACACGTCCACTGCACAGGATGAGAAGATGTTTTCACTACTTGTTCTTAATCATTGAGCCTTTCAGTGTCTTCATCTGCTTATCTGACCTCCCTCTAGAGGGAACAAATCAGGCAAAATCCGTTATCTCATTCAAGTATATTCTTTGTGTGGATTTATTACTGCTTTCATGCTCCTCATTTATATATGTAAGCTGAGAAGAACTTAAAATCAATATAGAACAGAGAAGATTAGAAAACTCTGAGTAATACCAAAAATTACTCTCTTTCTGAGAGTTTTTTTTTAACTACTGACAATACCTGAAAAGTTAAAAACCCATATGGGACTCTATTATTTCATCCTAGTAACTTACAAAAAAAGAATAAGAAAACATCTGAATTCTTCACATCCTTACTTTGAAAGGTCTATTCTGAAGGGGGAAAAAATGTTTCAGGAGAATGTACTAGATTTTAACCCTGGATGGTGGGATATGTTTAAATATTTTGCACTATTATACTTCTGTGAATCCTTATATTGGAAGGAAGTAAGAAGTACCATTCAAGTGATGTGAATATACAACTGAAACTGAAATTCTTGAAGCACAAATTCTGCTTCTGTGGTTTAATCATGTGTCATATTGCAAGAGTTAGTCATAAGTGTAGGGTCTTCTAGAAGCAAAAGACTTGTGACCTGGCCTAAGATCTGTTAACAGATGCTGAGAAAATGGTCTGGCTGTGTACCCTGAATTTACCACATGGGCAGGCAAGACCCAGTGCCCCAACAGCGTTCCCAGGACAGTGGTGATGCAAGCAACAATCAGCATACAAAATGTGAGTTGCACGTGAACTTTTAGGGTTTGTTTAAGACATGTTTCCCTCTAAGTTACCATAGTTAGCAGTTGGTAATTTTTCTGACAACCTTACTGGGAAAGATCCCACGTGATTCCTGACGCCAACTGAGTCTTGACACAAAGATCCCTTGAAGAAGGCAGTGCATACATCGTGTCTTCCTTCTTCTTCCAAACAAGATTAAAAAAAAAAAAAAAAACCCTTTAGCCAACCTACAAATTATGTTTCTTCACTTTCTGCCTTCATTGAGCCTTTGGATATAGAGGTGGATACAGAGAGGGACGTATATCACGCTTGTACTTCTCTTTGGTTCAAGAGCTTAAAATAAACATAATTATTCTAGAATTGTAAGCCTTAAATTGATGGTTTTAAAGTAAGAATTATTGTGTGTGGCATCTCTTAAAAGGTGCTTAAGATTTTGGGGAGAGTTGCTGGAATAAAACATATGGATGATGGATATCTGGGAATATCCCTTGACCATTGACTTTAATTCTTTCAGAGATAATTCTTGGTAACTTTTTTCTCTAAAGTTGGGTTTTCTGGCCACATAATCTTGGCATATTACATGCACTCATTAGGCTTGATTTTCTGTTGATAAGAGAAGAACTCCATGTTGGGGAACTTGCAATAGAGGTAGTACTCAAGCATTGGGCAGGTAAGTGGTAATTAAACAGTTATGTCCATGCAGAATATAGAATGCTCGTGGGTATTCAGGGTAAGACTCCCTGATACTGAAGGGGATAATCAGGCTGAATTTAGAGATAGAGACCATGGCAGATTCTCAAACCTATCTAAGATGGGGTTGAGATAATAATATTATAATTTGAGGGTACACGTAGCTCAGAAAATCACTAAGGAGACAAAGAGCAAAGCTGCCACAGCTGGGTCCCAAATACCCGTTAAGGATCTTTGATAAGCTATGCCGCATTCCAGAGCACAGAGGTATCCATACCGTTGATAAGCTTCTTACCTCCGTCAGGATTGACTAAACAGCTACAGAATTGAACCTGTAGGTTATAGGGCGGGAGGCAGGGGTGATGGGAGGGTCATGTGTTTTGCCATGAGAAGCTTGGAAACAGGACCAGAGGGAGAAGATATGGGGTGCAGGAGGGCTGACATTAAATGCCTATTTTGATTTTCTGTTTTAAAACAAAACATCCATGATTATGTGGTCAATGAATCAAATCTCAAAGCTTTTTTTATAGAAGGATAATTGCAAATCTAATAGATAACTCATACAAATAAAAAATGAATTGTTCTTAACTCAGTTATTCTGTGGACTTTATCAAGTGTTCAAAGCTTCTTTTCAAATATAATATTTAAGTTACTCTATAATCATATGGCAAGTACTATCTTAATGCAAAAGATAATTTTGAAATTTTTCAGGTTCAAATAATGCGCTATTATTGAATTACTCCAACCACACATTCTGTAGAACGTAGAGCAACCTGTAGTATAGATCTTTTTCCATTGATTAAACACATTTTGCTGCCTGTATTATATAAACTACCTATCGTAACACCTGAGTCGTGCAGGCACTCCATGAAAGATAGCTGTTCATATTGGCACTGTGAAAAGGCAGTTTTATCTAAACATACATTTTGAAAGTAAAGAATACTTGCTTTCACTGTCATGGTTATCCTTTCTCCCCAAGCTTTGATGCAGTAATTACCTTTCGATAGAGCAGAGCACCAAGTTAAACACTGGTTAAGAATGAATGCACAGGTGTTATGAAGAAGTGTGTATGAGACAGAGAGAAGACATTAGACCCACGTGTCAGAGTGGACTGTAAACTACTTTGGAGATCACCTGCAAATAGATACCTGTTAATTGTTTCATTTATTGGCTATTACCCAAGGTAGAAGAATGACAGAAAGTTTGGGGAGGGGGAAAGAGTAGCAAATAGAGCATTCATCCAGATTCACGCCCTCCGGAGGAAAGCCACATATCTAAAAGCTAGATATGAATAACGCTGCCAACTGCAGATAGGACATCCAGCTCTCCGGCGCCTGCAAAGGTGCCAAGTCCTTTGCAGTGTGACGGCAGAGATGGACAGAACCCCTCTGGCCCCATTTTGGCACTGAGGGCTCGCGTGACGCCAGAGCGACAGACCCTGCACAGCCCAGGGAGCTGCCACTCTCAGATCTGCTGTCACCCATCTCCGGACCAGGCTGGAGCTCTACGTGGCTTGGTATTGGCATCTGAGGTCACCGCAAAGTTGTAAAACAGATGTGAGATGTTGCTGAAATACTAAATAGTTAATGACAAAAACCTAGGAAGAGAGGAAAGCTTAATTCCCCACGCTGTCCTTCTGCAGTACTTTAAGTGGCCTTGACTCTACCTTTAGAAGTGATTTCTTTGGGGGGAAAAGTGATCTCTTTGAACGAGCAAGGCTTACTTTTTTTTTTTTTTTTTTTTGACAGAGAGAAACACAGCCAGAGAGGGAACACAAGCAGGGGGAATGAGAGAGGGAGAAGCAGGCTTCCCGCCGAGCAGGGAGCCCGATGTGGGGCTCGATCCTGGGTATCTGGGATCATGACCTGAGCTGAAAGCAGCCGCTCAACCAACTGAGCCACCCAGGCACCCCAAGACTTACTTTTTATAATCCATTTATTTATAAGCCTATTGTGTGTGAGCATTGCCCAAGCCTTTTCATTTAATTACCTAGGTATGCTATAAGGAACAAAACAGTTCTGGTCCCAAAGCTCGGTGCTTACAGCCTGGGGGGATGTGGGGGAGGGATAAACTTGTAAACAACAAATATATGATCGAAAATTGTAGTAAGGGCTGTGAAGGCAAAGAAGTTGCTGGGAGAGACTGTCAAAGAGACTTGAGTGCTTCGGAAGGACTGTGGGGAATTCTTTCAAGGTGCTTTCAACTACAAGAAAAAGCCAAGCACCTAAGTGATTGACACAGTAAGGACTTTGCTCCTCTCACCTGGAGGGTGTGTGAGGTGGAGCTTCAGAGTGGATGGATTCAGTGGCCCATCTGGGTCATCAGGATCCTGGGTTCTCCTTCTGCTCTGCTGTCCCAAGCATCTATTTCTTTTTAAGCTTGAGTCTTTTTATGTCGTGTCTCAAACAATAGAAATTTCTTTTTCTCACACTTCACTTTGCCTTTTATTCATATCTGGCATGAGAGAAACAAGCTTATAGACTAAGTTCTTCCCTTCAGGCTAATTGAGCCTCCTTGGTAGAAAGGTTGCTGGCTTTCCACCAACATCCTTTATCCTCAATTTTTAGCAGGGCACACAGCCACCGGGAATAAAGATTACATTTCTCATGTTTCCTCATAGCCACATATGGCCTTGTGAGTAGGTTTTAGCGATGGAATGTAAATGAAAATAATTCGTGTAATTTCTGGGATCGATTCTCACAGGGAGGGAGTGTGCCTTTCCTTGTCCCTCCTTCCTTCCTGTAGCTTGCACATGATGGCTGAGCGTCTGCCCCCACGTAGTGAAGATGACAAAGCAGTAAGCATCCTGAGTGTTTGGCCCCTGTGGCCATCCCAGCCCTTGACCATCTCTTCTCTCACTTCTTCCAAATGAGGAGAAACACATTTGTATGTGTTTCTAGCTAGGGGGCATGTTCTGCTACCTGCAGCTCCGAACGAATGTACTCTCCCTACATCCCTGGCTGAACAGAGACCACCATACACCGATGGACTGATTCCAGTCACTGCTCTTCCCTGGACTGAGGATGTGGTTAAGACTTCCCCAGAGGTTGCATGAAAGAGGGCCAGATAAAATCAAGGAGTGGTTAGGAAGGGGGGAAGGTTGCTGAGTGATTGACCAACAGTGACCACAGTGACCGCTACTGAAGGAGATTAGTTAACCAGGCAAAGAGAGTAGGGCTCAGTAATACAGAAGGAAAGTATATGTTGAGTCTCTGACCAAGAATCAGTTTGGATGTGGACGTGTTCATAGAACTGAAGGAAAGTCGGTACGATAAATGAAGAGGGGAAATGATGTAAGGGCGAGAGTGAGATTATGTACTACCTTACTGCAAAGGGGTACCCGTGTTTGCCCAGGACTGTCCTGGTTTAACCCTGTCGTACTAGAAAAATTGTAGCGGTGTTCCCTTTCGCTTTCAAAAATGTCCTGATTTGTATAATAAATTCCAAGAGTATGCTATAAATAGAGCCCATCTTAAGGAATTTGGGCTTTATTCTAAATACAATGGGATGCAATCTTCAGCCTCATTTTGTCTTAGTAAAGACATCAGGCTTTTATAGTTGTTTCAGATTTTATCTTCTCGCTACTCCCTTATTTGTTCCCCTAGGTCAAGCTAGAAAGTTCTTTCTACATTGGCTGCAAGGTCATCCAGCCTCACAGAACTGATAAAAGCCCATTCCTGCCTCTTCTGAGCCACACGGCATTCCCTACAAGATCACTTCTCTCAAGCCAGATTTCTAATCCATCAGTACAATTATTGCATAAGGAAACTCGCTGTGTTGTTGAAATCGATATTTCTATGGTTTAAATATTCTTGCTTCTCAAAATGGAACCACCATACAATCTAGCAATTCGAGTTCTGGGTGTTTATCCAAAGAAACAAAAACACCCATTGGGAGTGTGCACTCTAGTGTTTATTTCAGCATTATTTACAGTAGGCCAGAGATGGAAGCAAGCTTAGTACATTCCATGGATGAAATGATAAAGAAGATGTGCTACCCATACATACATTAACAACAGACTATTACTCAGCCATAAAAAAGAATGGGATCCTGTCAACTAGAGGGTATTAGGCTAAGTTACAAAAGTCAGATAGAGAAATACTGTAAGATTCCACTTACATGTGGAATCTAAAAAACATAGCAATGAGCAACCAAAACAAAACAGAAACATATTCATAGACATAAGAATGTTTTGGTTACTAGAGTGGGGCAGGGTTGCGGGGGCAAAGGAGGTGAAGGGGATTGAGAGGTATCAACTTCCATTTATAAAATAAGTTAAGTCATGGGGATGTAAAGAACAGTATAGGGAATATAGTCAATAATGTTGTAATAATTTTGTATGGCGACAGATGGTAACTAGATTTATCATGGGGACCATTTTGTAATGTATGAAAATATCTAATCACTATGATGTACACCTGAAACTAACAGGATATTGAATGCCAATTATACTTCAATTTAAGAATAATAGTAAATAAATATTCTTGCTGGTGGTACTTCTTTTCAAATCTTTTCTAACTTACTTTGACTGATCTTGTAACCAGCCAGTCTGCTGAAAATTCTTCTTCTGACCTTAAGCAGGTTACTATACATTTCCTGGGCCTCTTTCCTAGATCTCTATTTCTCGTATTAATACTGTTTCCTAGTAGGAGCTATATTAGTCTGCTATAGCTGCCATCACAATGTATGATATGGGTATAGACTAGGTGACTCAAACAGCAGAAATCTATTTTCTCACAGTG
Organism: Spilogale gracilis; assembly: GCA_004023965.1. Taxonomy (NCBI): domain Eukaryota; kingdom Metazoa; phylum Chordata; class Mammalia; order Carnivora; family Mephitidae; genus Spilogale; species Spilogale gracilis. The sequence goes on along the minus strand of PITA01020723.1, from coordinate 1,603 downwards.
CTGGACGCTTTAAGTCCAACATCAGTGTGAGGTCAAGGTTGATTACTGACGAGGTCTCTCTTCCTGGCACGTAGATAGCTGTCATCTTGCTGTTTCCAAGTCCCATGGCCTTTCCCTGTGTGGAGAGAGAGAGAAAGAGAGAGAGAGAGAGAGAGAGAGAGAGATATTGAGAGAAAGAGATTGAGAGAGAGAGAGAATGTCTCTTCTTCTCCTTGTAAGAACACCATTCCTACCTGATTAAGGCCTCCACTTTATGACTTCCCTTAATCTTTATTACCTCCCTATCAGCTTTATCTTCAAATATAGTCCATTGGGGGTTAAGGCCTCAACATATGAATTTGGGAGGAGACATCATTCAGCTCATAAAGGGGGTATCATGAGTAACAAATGAGATACTGCATGAAAAGCACTTGGAATAAAGTTTAATATCCTATATTTCAATATATTTTAGGATATAGAGAAATCTCTATATTTCTCTATATCCTAAATGTGTATTCTAGTGCTCAATAAATGTTATCTGCTACATTATGGTTATTATTTGGGGTTCTTTTTTCTTAGGACTAAACTTTTTCATTTCACCCCTGCCTTCCTCTTCAGCTGGACCTTTTATATCCAAGCTCTCAGCCCATTGGGACAATCATGGAGCAAATGGACTTTAATGAGTCACTGTTTATCCAAATCAATGATTCTCATATCTAAAATTCGACATTGCTGATTATACTGTCTATAAGAAAACAGAAACTTAGAATATGAGTTAATTGCTTTATTGTGACCAAGGTGGAGGAGGGCAATAGAAAACAGTATCTTTGACACAAGTCATAGTAAGTATTATTTGAAAGAATAATCCAACATAAGCAGTGATAACAGTCATGATTATTGGCATGATCTGTAGATTCAGAAAAGAAAAAGGGCCTAACTTTGAATCTGTGGCTTTGATACATCTGATACAATTATGATACATGCCATCTTGCTATTTTATTATAAACTATATTCATCTTCTTCATCATCTCGGGGTTTTAAATAGTAACTACTTGAAATGTAGTTAAATGCTATTTTAATTCTCCGTTAACTATATTACAGACTCACTCCAAATAATCTTGCACCTTCCAATGTACGCTATCAGAGCCAAGATATCCTAGAACAATTGTTCCCAAATGTAGCTTCACCAACTGGTTACAAAAGAGCCATCTGAGATATTGGTTTAAATATTGGTTTCCAAGCCCCATGGAATCAAGTCTCAGAGGATGATACCTTACAGACTTCTCTCTCAAGTCAGACTTGCTGCAAGTGTCCAGCTTTATTAACAGCTAAAGCTCAGGAACACCAATATGAATAGCTAGGTGATACCCCATCATGTGTAGTCGTAACTCCTAAGTTTCTTGAACTTCCTAAGAATTTTATGGAAAATAATTTGAATCCGATCCATAACTGAAGTTTACAGATAGAATCTTTCATGAAAACCAACCCAGTGCCTTAAACAGTAAAATTGCTGGAGTTTACACCTAGAGCTGGACAGATGCACTAAACTTCTTTTTAAAAAAAAAAAAAAAAGATTTTATTTATTTGACAGACAGAAACACAGCTAGAGAGGGAACACAAGCAG
>PITA01020722.1:0-34277 GCA_004023965.1 Spilogale gracilis | reverse complement strand
ACAGCAAAGGAAACAATCAACAAAACAAAGAGGCAACCCACAGAATGGGAGAAGATATTTGCAAATGACACTACAGACAAAGGGCTGGTATCCAAGATCTATAAAGAACTACTCAAACTCAACACCCAAAAAAAAGATGAACACATCAAAAAATGGGCAAGAGACATGAAGAGGCACTTCTCCGTAGAAGATATACAAAAGGCCAACAGATACATGAAAAAATGTTCAGCGTCACTAGCTATCAGGGAAATTCAAATCAAAACCACTCTAAGATACCACCTTACACCAGTCAGAATGGCCAAAATTAACAAGACAGAAAACAACAAGTGTTGGAGAGGCTGCGGAGAAAGGGGAACCCTCTTACACTGTTAATTGGAATGTAAACTGGTGCAGCCGCTTTGGAAAACAGTGTGGAGATTCCTTAAAAAATTAAAGATAGAGCTACCCTATGACCCTGTAATTGCACTACTGGGCATTTACCCCAAAGATATGGATGTAGTGAAAAGAAGGGCCATATGTACCCCAATGTTCACATCAGCAATGGCCACAATCGCCAAACTGTGGAAAGAGCCAAGGTGCCCATCAACAGATGAATGGATAAAGAAGAAGTGGTACATATATACAATGGAATACTATGCCTCCGTGAGAAAGGATGAATATCCAACTTTTGTAGCAACATGGACTGGACTGGAAGAGATTATGCTGAGTGAAATAAGCCAAGAAGAGAAAGTCAAGTATCGCATGGTTTCACTTACTTGCGTAGCATGAGGGGTAAACTGGAGGACAGTGGGAGAAGGAAAGCAAATGGGAACTAGGGTAATCTAGGGAGGGAAATGAAACAACAGAGACTTTGGACACAGAAACAAACTGAGGGACTTGGAGGGATGGGGGTGGAGGGATGGGAGAGCCTGGTGGTGGATACTGGGGACACCTAAAGCGTGGAGCACTGGGTGTGGGGAATGGGGAATGAATCTTGAAACACTGGAAAAAAAAAACTTTAGTAACAATAAAAAAAAAAGTTAGCTTTTAATAGTAAAAGAAATTATTAAAAGAAATTAATAGTTTAGTTAATAGCTTACTTTTAATAGCAAAATTAGCTTTGTTAGTAAATTGTATGTGAATTTCAGTTATTAAATGTTTTTAAATGAAGACATATTTTAAGTAATGAGATATTTATACATTTAGAATAAAACATAAAAGCCTATTCAGAATAAAAAACAAAAAAACTAAAAATAGAACTATGCCATGATCCAATAATTGTACTACTAGGTATTTACCCAAAAATACAAAAATATGAATTCAAGGGGATATATGCACTCCTATCTTTATAGCAACATTATCTACAGTAGTCAAATTATGGAAACAGCCCAAGTATCCATCAATTGAGGAATGGATAAAGAAGATGTGGTATGTGTGTATATATATGTGTGTGTGTGTATGCATACATATACACACAATGGAGTATTACTCAGCCATAAACAAGAATGGAAACTTGCCATTTGCAATGACATGGGTAGAGCTAGAGAGTATTATGCAAGGCAAAATAAGTCAGGAAAGACAAATACCATATGTTTTCACTCATATGTAGAAGTTAAGAAACAAATGAGCCAAGGAAAAAAATAGAGAGAGGGAGGCAAACCAAGAAACAGACTCTTCACTTTAGATACCAAACTGATGGTCACCAGAGGGGAGGTGGGTGGGGGGATGGGTGAAACAGGTGATGGGGATTAAGGAGGGTAATTCCTGGGACGAACACCAGGTGTTGTATGGAAGTGCTGAATCACTGTATTGTGCACTTGAAACTACTATTATACTGTATGTTAACTAACTGGAATTTAAATAAAAACCACACACAAAAAAATGGAAGGATAAGTAAAGCAAAGGATTAAGAGGTGAGGTCCATGTCAGAGAAGAGGAATGGTTCAGTGGAAGGAAGAGATGAAAGAACTTAGTGTTCTGTATTTATAGGAAAACCATATGTGATTGATTGGATGTTCATAGAAATATTTTGAGAAGAATAGTTGTAAATAAAAATAAAAGGACATTAAAGCAAAACCAAAAACAAGTGGCAGGCCCTACAGGCTCTAGTTGTCTGAGGAAAAAGCTACAGAGATCAGTGCTTATACATCCAGCACCGAGGTTAGATCACTTATGTGGGATTTTCAAAGGATATAGTCAAGAACAATATGCATTTTGAGAGTAAGTATGTTGATATTTAAAAGGCCAAGAGAAAGAGTATTTTTGGTGAATCATCTGTGTGCTGGGATTCACCGCCTACTCCCAACACCAGAAGAGTATTGGGTGCTTCCCTCTCCCTTCAGCCTAGCAGGAAGCTCTATAAAGAGACCAGTCAGAAAGCATGATATGTATCCCTGGATTGGGGGGTAACACTGAACTGCTACCTGAGGTACTCTGGCAAATAAACTGTATGAAAGACTGGCTGCAGCCACACATAAAGGAAGGGCAAGAACAGAGTCTGCACGTTCATCATTTGGCAACAGCACGTGAACTTCCCATGGGCCAAGCAGGTGTCATGAATAGGAGTCAGGTTAGCACCTTCTGAACAGACTCATCCAAAGTGGTGGGATTCCAGAAGTATAAGGATGCGAGGTTCATTGCAGAGGCAAGAACTTATGTGAAGGAGGTAGCAATAGGTCAGCTAAAGGAGATGCATTAGGGACTTCTGAAAGGTCCACATGTGCCCCTAAGAAAAGAGTTAGCTTTGGTTACCTGTCAGATAACAAAGAGCATCAACCCTGAACACATCAAGTAGGTCTTTTTTTGTCTTCGTATCTTTTTCCTTCTCTTCTCACAGTCTTGGGGATTTGGGTGTGGGGTAGGGAGAACTGGCAGAAAAATTGGGTTATTCTCCTTGCTTTCTTCCAGCAGGTCTTCAGACTCAGACAGCCCCAAGTGAGGGAAGTATGGTTTGCTGCCCTATTTTAAAGTACAATTCCAGGTTATTATGAGAGGGCTAAGTAGGAGACAGAGCAGGACTGTCTCCCACATTTTCTTCTGAAAGTCACGAACCAAACATCCATAGGCAATAAACCTAGTTTTACAAGCTTATAAGTATACTAAACTGCATAAAACAGTGATCTATTAGTACCAAGTCTTAAATTAGCTACTGGATTTTTAGAACTCAGGGACAAGAGCCAAACAAAGAAGTTTCTTCTAACTCTATAGCAGCTTCGGGAATCTGAGAGCTACCAGCCTATAGTCTTATGAACAGATATTCTGGGATTCCTATTTATAGAGACCATCTTGTCACGTGGGCAAGCCACATTTTTCTGGCATTGTTCCTTACCATATCATAGAACTTTACTCTTGGAATGTCCAATTCCTTTCAATAAACTTGAATACATTTGTAGTCAGACCAGAACTGAATCTTGGAATGTAAAGTTTGAAGGAGTACTAGAGCTCTAACTTCCTCATTTTACAGAAGGGGACACTGAGGCCTCAAAAGATTAAAACATTTGTTAGTTACAGAGTTAGGAACACAGGCTTCTTGACTCCAAGTCTCATGCCTTTGACATAAATTTAAACTAAAGATCTTGTCTTGTTTTGTTTGGGGTGGATGAGTTGTGGATATGAGAGGAGTTGAGAGTAGGTTTTACTTTTTATCTATTCAATTAAATAAATTAAAAAGTTTTATAGGTCTCTGATTTCTCTATTATTTAAGTAGACCAGAGGACGAAAAAGAGATTTATATTCTCTCAACACTCACCACTCATATTAGCAAAAATTCATTTAGAGTGGCATGATCTGAGTAACCTGAAGGAGAGATTCGATGCTGCCCATCAGATGTGGTCAGAATACATGGAGGTTGATCAGTTGGCTGTCAGTTCTGCCACTTAGGTGGTGTGCAACTTTGCATAAGTCTCTGAAGATTCCTGTAACTGTTTACTCTGTTGGTAAAAAAAATGGATGAGTCAGATTGGCTCATATGTTAACCATTTTTTAAATTGTAAAATATTCTTAAAAATTTAAATCCAATTATCCAACATACAGTACATCATTGGTTTTTGGTGTAGTGTTCAATGATTCACTAGTTGCGTGTAACACCCAGTGTTCATCACACATGCAAAATATAAATAAATTTATATTTATTTATATATTTATTTATATATATAAATATAAACATTTATAAATGAAAATAAAGTATTACAGTTGTTTTCATGGTTGGCTGTATGGCAATCCTAGAGTGGCTTCCTCTTCTATAGATACTTGTTACCAGGGTCACTGCATGCAATGTTTATAGACTGGTCTATAGAGTTGTGTGCTAAGGGTATAACTGGCTTAGATCCCAGCATGAATGGTGTGTCAGGGGCTTTGAGCTCTGCCAGGAGCCTGTTATGTGTGTGTTTATCTCCTGCCAGACTCAGTGTGCATACTGTGTAGCCATAGGCAGCCTCTGCAGAATGGCTTCCTGTTTAACATTGCTCCGGTAGAATGCCTCTCGATTTTGAAAACCTTAGAGAGTATCCGTATATCTTAAATCAATATTTTTGACCTACATTTAAAAATTACATTTATTTTCCTAAAGTACAACAAAATACTTTTTACAAACTGGTGTGTAGAAATTTCCTGATTTATATTTTAAACTGAACTGATAAGAAGTCAAATCACATGAAGACGGTTTGAAAATTGGCCCATTGTCAACAAGGGGAGCTTGAAGGTATTAGAAGAGGCATTTGGGTGTTGATGGCTCGAAAAGAGGCTTCTAAGTGTCATCCATTGTGTGCTTTGCTGGTCCTGAGCATGTTTCCATGTTGATTGACACTGATTGCCTGCTGGAACAATTTCTGCATTTAACAGTCACTCTGTATGAGTTTTTTCAGAGCTTTTTGACAACATTTTAATCCATCTTTTTTTTTTTTTTTTAAGATTTTTATTATTTGTTTGAGAGAGAGGACATGTAAGCACAAGCAGGGTGGGGGACAGAGGGAAGAGGACCAGACTCCTTGCTGAGGAGGGAGCCTGATTCGGGCCTCGATCCCAGGACCCTGAGATCATGACCTGAGCCAAAGGCAGATGCTTAACGACCTGAACCACCCAGGCACCCCTTTAATCCATCTTTTCAAAACCAGCCTACTTTGTAAGAGCAACAGTTTTCACTTTGGCTTTAACCTTCTCTTCAAAGTCTGACATAGACCACAAATCACAGGGTTCCTTTCTTATATGCATTATAGCCATGTGACAGAATTCTAGTCAATGAGATATAAATTAAAGTTGTTGGGGAAGCATATGCCTATTTATTGTAGCTTTTACTTCTTCTTTTTCCCTGAAATATGGACATGATGGCTGGAGCTTCAGCAACCACTTTAGATCCTAAGAATATGTGGGTTACATCTCAAGGATGGTGAACCAGAAAACTAAAAATAGCCTGGGTGTCTGATGATATCAGGGAGCACCATACTAGACTAGATCAGCTCCCTTTGGATTTCTTTTATGTGGGAGAACAATAAATCCCAAATGCACTCAGTAATACTATTTGGGGAGGGGTTGGAAAACAGTTTGTAAGTGATAAATATATCTTGATTATTTTCATCTACCTTTTCCTCAGATAATTCCCACCACTTTTATTTGGAATGACCTTACTTACTCCAACCAAGCCAAGTTCTCCATTTCTTTCAGGACATTTCTCAGAACCATCTCCTGTGAGAGAACTGTTACTCCTATTCTTCCTCTCTGACCATCTCTATAATTAAAAATTATGAAATTTTTTTTGATGTAGGAGTCAATCTGTCTTACATATACTATTATTTTCTATGTAGTCACTTTTGTGTGTTTCATATCCCTCAAGATGGAAAGTCACTGGGAACAGATTCTATTCTAGTTCATCTTGCTGTCTTCTGTTACTCTACAGCAATTGGGATTAGCGAAGTGGTGAGTTTCCAAAAAAAATCTGAGTATGGATTGAATGCATTTTGTTAAATCTAGAGAAACATGGGGTGGGGTTCCATAATTGAATCATTCCTGATCTTATGTGTTTGCATGAGTCAGTCCTGGATTGTAGAGTAGGTGATGGCCCTCCTGCCTCAGCTTACAGTTGGCTTTGATGTTTCCCATTTCCCAGAGAAGCAGTAAGTCCTTCTTATCTTTCAGGAGTTCCAACACCAGTTTATCCCTGGGCTTTTCTTAGGGCTTTTAGGGCCTTCTTCTTCTTCCTCTTTTCTCTCCCTCTACCTCATCCCTCTTCTTCTTTTTCTTCTCCTTCTTAGGTTAATGCATTTCTTTTTAAAACAAAACTAGAAAACAAGAGTTTCAAAATGTTGTGAACAATTACTTAAAAACTTAACTATTTCCAGGCCATTTCTTTGCCAGGAAACAAGCCCCTGCATGTGAACTCACTATCTTGTACTTGTCACTCACATGGCTCCTCAAATTCTTTCTATTCCAGGAAATCTTCCATGCCTGACAGCATGAGGGGAAGTTTACTTAACATTTGCTCATTCAGTAGAGATGTGTTGAAGTCTCCTGTGTGCTCGGTACTCTAAGATGCTTCTGGACGGTGTGTGTGTGTGTGTGTGTGTGTGTGTCAGGTCAAGTATAAAATGTAGTCTGATTTTGACTAAAAGGAATATACAGTCTGGTTAGGGAATTCCCATTCACAAGATTACAGTATGGCTATATATCCTATCATAAAGAGGTTTAAGATTAAGTGAATCCTCTCTCTAGCTGCCCATATCATGCCTACTCCTTACTCCTCAGCCAGAAGGATAAGTAGTGAACTCATGAAGTGCCTATTGAATTCCCTGCACTGGTCAGTTTATTTTCCATACTTTCTCTTCTTTTGCTCATAGTACAAGTTCTAGTTTACTAAAGTCATGCCTTTGTAACTGAATTATTGTTTCAAATAGTAATACATCAAAGAGCAAGGAATAAGCACTTACATGGCTAACCTAGGGTTGGATATTTACCTCCTCAGTTCATCAGCTCTTCTGAGAAGACTTTGCTGACCCTGTCCCATCCTTGGTAGAGTTATTCATTCATAGCAGAATTTCGATTTATTAAGTGCCAGACACTGTCTTAAGTACTGCACTTAGCTTATCTCATTTAATCCTACCAACAAGCCAGAGAAGTATTACTAATTATTCTAATTTGACATGTGAGGTAAGTTAACCAAAGGGACCAAGGCTGGAAAAGTAGTAAATAGAAGAGACAGTCTAGTGTGGGTGGTCCAGTATAATCCCCTTTAGTTTCAAGGTGAAGGAACTGTGTCAACATGTGTGGGCTATCATAACGAGATACCAGACTGCATGGCTCAACCAGCAGAAATTCATTTTCTTATAGTTCTGGGCACTAGGAAGTCTGAGATTAAGGCCTGACAGGGTTTTGTTTCTGACAGGGTGAGTGCATTCCTCCTTGTTTGCAGATAACCACCTCTCACTGTGTCCTCACATGGTGGAGAGAGAAGAGAGCAAACTCTGGGGTTTCGTCTTATCAGGGCACCAATCTCATCATTAAGGTCTGTCTTTATAACCTCATCGAACTTCAGTTATTTCCCTGGGTCCCACTCTTCAAATACCATCATATTGGGAATTAGGGTTTCAACATATAAAATTTTAAGGGACACAAATATTTGGTCCATAGCAGGAACCAAGGCTTAGGGAGATTATATGTCATAGTCAGGGTCAGAGCTATTAGGTGACAGATGAAGGACTGGATCCCAGACTTGTGGAGGCAGATGACCTCCATGTTACTCTGAGTCAAGAAGGCAAGAGAGTAAGAAAGAATAAGGAGGGTTCATGATACTATCAGACACTCTGGATTCCCAAGTAACATTACGGCTCAGGGCACCTTAACTTCTGATAATTATAAAAATAAACATATCTTTTTTTTTTTTCCCTTTTGCTCTGTTATATTTGCAAAGTTTTTACTTACGCAGTAAGAAATAGACCTTCTTCTCTTCATCTGGTTCAGTGAATGAGTGGTAATGTTTTAGTGAGGCTCTGGGTTCTTGCCAACATTTTCAATATTGTATCAGTCAAGATTTTGATAGGAAACAGATGGCACATTAAGATTGGGTAATTTGAGAGGAGTTTGATGAAAAGTGTGTATTCACGGGTGTAAGCATGGCTTCGGAAAAGCACCAGGGATGGTGTGTACCCTATAGTAATATGGGTTTCTGTTAATTCTGTCTGGGCTGAAGTACAAGTGGAAGGAGAGGTAAGGGCAGCCCCACGGGAGTTGTGTCCAGAGGGCTTCCTGACAGGAATTGTGGCCTACAGTGAAGGAGTGCAGTCAACCCATGGCCCAGCACAGGCGTCCCTGGGGAATAACCCCCTGCCCTCATTCTCTCCCTGCTTCCAATCTCCTGACCCTCTTCCCACTGGCTGAATCTGACAAGAGCCAATGGCAAGGGGTTATATGAAATATTCTGAACATATCAGCCAGCTAGGGTCAGAAAGCTAGGTCCAGAGGGACAGGGGATAAACTACACGGAGATAAAGAGAGGATATCATCACAAATGCTGCTTTCAATGAGGTGAAGATTTAGAAAGTGATCCTCAGTGCCATTTAAGTTGTTCTGCTGTCTGTTAAATGTCATAGTTGGTGGGCAACCTAGCAGTTGTCATGGTTCACTTTTGTATGTGAAATGAGAGAGAAGAGGAGATAGGATATTAGACATCTTCCTACCTAATAGCAGTGGACAAGTGGGTACTCCATCCTAGCATCCTTGAGAACTAGGTTTAGGGTTACTATAAATCAACAACACAGTTAAAAGCAAACACTCTGATTGAGCAAGTGGTACTTAAGATTAAGTTATTGATGAGAAATTCAGACCAGTTTATGAGAGAGTATTTTGTAAGAACAGCTCTGGCAGCCAGTTGGAAAGGATTTGGTCTCATCAACTGTGGCTCTTATTTCTATCCTCACAGGAAGCCATAGTCCCTGGAGCCAGGAGATAAAAGGTCGATGTCTAGCTCTGCCACTCACTAGGGTGTAGTCAGGACAAATCATATTATCTCAGCTTCTTCAACTGTGAACTGGGGAAGATAATCCTGCCTCCCTCAAAGACTCATGAAGACACTGAGCATCATGTCTGGCACAGAAGAAGTGTTTGGTAGATGTTAGATATTCTAACTTGGGTGAGTTAGGGAATCTAGCCAACAAAGAGCAGGCAATCCTTTTCTAAATAAGGAAATGATACCTCCGTGAGAATGCTGTTTTTTTTTTTTTTTTTTTTTAAGTGAAAATGAGATTTCAAAGGGGACACGGATCTCTCCAGAAAATAATTAATTGGGGATATTTTTGCAGTCTGTGATACAACACAAATAATCAAATCAAAGTTTGCCTGAAATACGTGGAAACTGTGAGTCAAAAGTGCACTCAGAGGAATCGAAGCAGCGTGGAGGGTGAGAACTGAGAAGCAGCAGGGGAGAAGGAGGAAAAGCTACCGGGGGCATTTTGCTATAGGAACGGCAGCCAATTCATACTTTGAGAGTCAGATGCATAGAGGATATGCATGGCTGTTCTTCCCATGACTATATGAGATTCAGAAGATGAGTTTTCTCTTTTTTGGCAGTCTCCCTTCTGACAGGCCTCCAATAACCTCGTGGAGTAAAGAGGCATAACCATAGGGTCCGAAACACTGTGACATAATGAAGTGGTTTATCAGTATAGAAAAGGGAGTTCTTTCTCTTTTTAGTTAAAAAAAAAAAAAGATGATCTTTACTAAAACTTAATGAACTTAATAAACCTCAAATGTTGTGGTGCCTGGGTGGCTCAGTCATTAAGCATCTGCCTTTGGCTTAGGTCATGATCCCAGAGTCCTGGGATCGAGCCCCACATCGGGCTCCCTGCTCTGTGGAAGCCTGCTTCTCCCTCTCTCAGTCCCTCTGCTTGTGTTCCCTCTCTAGCTATGTTTCTCTCTGTCAAGTAAATAAATAAAATCTTAAAAAAAAAAAAACCACCCAACCTTAGATGTTTAGATAATAATAAAAAAACTCCCACAAAAGATAAAATCCTGTCATCACAATATTTCTGTTTTAAGTAGCTCTGGACTTTTTTTTAAGAGCTATTACTATTTCTCAGACTCATAGAACGGACTTCCCCACTCTAACTTCCTCTTTTTATTTGTTCTCAAAGACTAGTCTTTTTCCCTGTCCTTTGGCCTTTTTACCTTCTGTTGGAAAGTTGTCTCTTTCTGACTCTTTTTGGATTTTCTACCAAGGAAGTTCCCTTCTTACTTCCCTCACCCTTTCTTAGTACCACTTCCTAGGCAGTCCACCATCATGAAGACAGCAATCCAGTGATTACTAAACCTTGAGTTTAATTCCCCTTATAATGCAGCCTCCCCTTATTCTGTCTTTTTCCAAATTACACTGGTTAATTTACTCTCTATAGAATGAGTTTTGTATTTTATGCAAGCTCATCCCTTTTTTAGAGAATGTTTTTCTGTGTAATGGAAATTTTTCAGAGTTCATGAATTTATAAACAAGAATGCCATCCAAAGAAGGTAAAAAATGAAGCTTCTTAAATCCATACAATGAGGAAAGAAATGTTTTGTTTTTTGAATGGAAAAGTTATTATTAGTGGTGGTAGTTATATGGATTTAAAAATTGAATATAGTTGGCATACGAGATTGGTTTTGGGTGTACAACTTAGGGGTTTGATAATTATATACTTTATGAAATGCTTGCCATGTCACTCTTAAAGTTATTGCAATATTATTGACTACATTCCTTGTGGTACTCTTTATTCCTATGACTTACTTATTTTATATTTGGATGTTTGTACCTCTTAATTTCCTTTACCGATATCATCCATATCCACACTTCTCTTTCCTCTGATAACCAGCAGCCACCAGTTTGTTCTCTAGGAGTCTGTTTCTGTTGTTTGTTCATTTATTTTGTTCTTTAGATTCCACATGTAAGTGAAATCATTTAGCATCTGTCTTTCTTTGTCTGATTTATTTCACTTAGCATAATACCTTCTAGAACCATACCTATTGTCATGAATGGCAAGATTTTATTCTCTTTTATGACTGAGCAATATTCTATTGCATGAATATATACTACATCTTCTTTTTTATTATTACTTCTATTTTATTTTTATTTATTTTTATTTATTTTTTAAAATTTTGACTGGTATTATTTTTTTAAGTTAATTTATTTATTTTTCAGTGTTCCAAGAGTCATTGTTTATGCCCCACACCCAGTGCTCCATGCAATATGTGCCCTCAATACCCACCACCAGGTTCGCCCCCCCCCAAGACCCTCAGTTTGTTTCTGAGTCCAAAGTCTCTTATGTTTCATCTCCCTCCCCGATTTACCCAGTTCCCATTTTTTTTTCCCTTCTCCTACTGTCCTCTATATTACTCCTTATGCTCCACAAGTAAGTGAAACCATGTGATACTTGACTTTCCCTACTTGGCTTATTTCATTCAGCATAATCTTTTCCAATCCAGTCCATGTTGCTACAAAAGTTGGGTATTCACCCTTTCTGATGGAGGTGTAATTCCATTGTATATATGGACCACATATTCTTTATCCATTCATCTATCAGTGGACACTTGGGTTGCTTCCATAAGTTGGCTTATAAATGATGCTATCATAAACATAGGGGCACATGTATCTTTTTGGATTAGTGTTTTCATTTTAATGGGGAAAGAAACTATAAAAGGGCTCTGACAGATGTGGCGCTGAGAAATTGAAGGAACTCTTATACACCTTTGGTGCCAAGTAGGTCTAAGGGCAAATAATTGCCTTTCAATGAAACACCTGGTTGAGGATTATGTTACTTGTGGTGCATCTTGGAAACCTGGGGAAGAACATTTCCCCCTAATGGAGGCAGTAAGATTCTTTCTCCTGCAGAAAAGTGAATAAGAGGAAGTAGAAATTTCTTGCACATTAATGCTGGGAAGTAGAACTGCTGTCTGAAGACAGTTTGAAGGGGGGCCTAAGGCCGGCAAGGGTAGCTGAGTAGTTGGGTTTTATGGAGCTAGATTTCAAGCTTTTTTTGAGATCCGATATTTTTGAGATTTAAGATCCACAGCTTTGAAATGATGTTTTTGTTTTTCTTCTTTTATGCAAAGGACTGAGGAAAATACTGGTTTACAGGAGAGAGCTGAATGATCAATGGATCCAGAGGGCCTGTAGCACCTCTGCTGAAAAAGCTAGATCATCCAGTCTTAGTCATTGCTGACTGAAGGTATGGAGAAACTAGTGTAGAATTGTCTCCCTTTTACCACCAACCTTCAGTTGGCAGTTCGTGTTGCCTGCTGAGCTTAGAATATGTATTCTGTAAGCTGGTTACTGGGCGATAGAGTTTAGCTTTGTTGCTTATTCTGGAACGATACCCCAGGGAGGCCCACCTATATCAATTACCTATTACTACATAACAAGCTTAGGGGCTTAAAACAATAATCATAATTTATTAGAGTTTTGTAGGTTGGCTGGGCTCAGCTGATCCATGTTTTCTGCTCTACATGGTGTCAGTTGGGCTCACTTATATGGCTGCATTCTTCTGGGGCTTGATGGTACAGGTGGTTTGTTTATACATGTGCTGATTCATACTGATTATTGGGTTGGACTCCTCTTTATAAGCAGTGTGCTCACTAGAATAACTGAGCTTCATTACATAGTAGCTCAGGGTTCCAAACAAGAGTGAAAGGGGAAGCTGCCTGGTCTCTTGAGGCTGGGTTTAGAAATCAAACAGCATGAATGACTTCTGTCACATACAAACCCATGCGGTCAGCCCAGATGTAGTCTTGAACTCTTGTTGGGTGTGTGCCTGTAAAAATAGGAATATTTACTGGTGACCATCTTCGCAGACAATATACAACTCATGGGAGGTAAGTGACCTCAGAACTGATAACAGTCACAGCCCCTCCGATGTTGAGCCTGGCACATGGAGATGCAGGCATATGTGTACCCAAATTGTTCTGGATTCCATAACCACATCTCATATCTGTTTCACCTCACTAAGATTGCCAGGTTGGGTTCATAGGTGATGTGATAAACACATATACAGAGATGTTTTTTCACTGATTCTGCAGGGTAAACTGTCACAGAAAGAAAGAGCAGAACAAATGAACAAATAATGATTTAATGATCCCAGAAATTATTCACCTCAAACTGTCAATGAAAAATTTGCTTTCAGAATTAAAGAGACTTAGGCATAGTGGAAAACAGAGAGGTTTGGAGGGACAGACTTGAGGTTGAATCCTGACTCCATGAATCTTCGTTATCTTGGACAAATTACCTAATTCTCTGAGTCTTATTGTCTTCATATATACTATGGGGGTAATATCACTTCCTTCACAGGGTTGTTGAGATTATAAATTACCTGGCACACAGATTCTTTGGAAAAATAGTTTAGTGAATATTGACTATTATTATCTTTGAATCATTTCCTATCACAATATGGCCCATTACCTTAGGGCTTCCTAAGCAGATAGTTCCTCCACACTCAAATGTAAAAATTTGGGAAAAGTATAAAATTATACTTTCCAACTCCATGAGTATCCAGGTGGACCCTTGTCCTCTTGGTCAATTGGCTCAGTGAAAAAAGTCTTTGTAGTAGCTTTTCCTTCTCCCTCTCTTACCTGTTATCACCAAATTTACTGTTTCCCAAGTTGAAAATTTAGATATTCAGCAGCTCTGTTTATGGTAGCATGTTTGTACATTGAATGTATCTGATGAAACTTTATTCTGTCCCTGTTCTACTTTTCTTGGAGAAGATAAGAATTACCAATTAAAATCTAAAAAGCAGATTTCCAAAAGTTTCCTGTTAAGAAGAGAAGCTATGAAATATTAACACTAACCATCCATCATTTCCTGGGACATTACTGAATTCAATTGTTTTCTCGTGTTAGAAGAGCATCTATTAGATCATATAGTAGCATGTCCAAATTTGGGGATTTAAAAGTATGGACACTGTAGATATTAAAGTAGGAAGCGTGTTTCCTGACTATGTATTTCTTATTGTGTCTCCTTAGGAAATATCTGTCCTTCTGTCACAAGGATTGATGAAGGCTCTAGGTTCTCTCTGCCAATTCTTTGTTTGACTGCTAACCACTGCTTTGTTACCTTTGCTTGCTGAATTAGCCTCTTGTCTCAGTTCCAGGAACATGAACCATCATCCTATTTTGACATTAGATAGATCTTTTTTAAGGAAGTAAGTGATGAAGATGCCAAATGAGCAGGAGAGCCAAACACATGCTCTTCTTAGGATTAGACTTCCACTGAATCGAGCCCTACATCGGGCTCCTTGCTCGGTGGCAAGCCTGCTTCTCCCTCCCTCATTCCTCCTGCTTGTGTTCCTTCTCTAGTTGTGTTTCTCTCTGTCAAATAAATAAAATCTTAAAAAAAAAAAAAGATTAGATTTCCAACTCTTTCTTCTCTGGTCCTATTATTTGATTACAAAAGCCAGCACGTGGCTGAGAAGACTTCATTTGGACATTGTGCATTTACCTCTTTTAGGAAGAATAGATTCTGCTCCTCTGTCTGTTCAGTAAAACTCAGAAAATATCCATGCATTTGTGGTGTTTCTAAATGATTAAGGAGTCCTTGCAGAATTCCAAGAGTGCATCCTCTAGAGAAGGTCTCTGTTAGAAGCTCTGTGAAAGATAGAACCTGTATTTCCCTTTGTTTCAACTGTAACAACAGAAATATTTCACCTTTTTGTTTGACCTTTTGCTTGGTTGTGAAGGGGACCTTTTGGTTTAGTCCTCCTGCGTCAGATCACTTGCCTCTTCCTCAATTCTTTGAGGACAAAAATAATGCTGAGTAAGTAAGCACATAGAGAAGTAGAGTTTGATTAAATTAACACTGAGGTAAATCCCATTTTAACTTTGTATAAAACAAAGCATAAGAATAATATTACTTAATTGATTATTTTTCATGAATTTTTAAGAATATTTTTTATTCATTTTTTTGGAGGGGAGGTGGGTGTTTCTAGTATCACTCTTTGTTGAAGATCAGTTTCCCCAGGAAATAGACTCTGAGAACGAGATGGTATACAGGAGACATTGGAGGAAGGGAAGGAAATTGGATTGTGTACAAGAGAAGTTGGTTGTGGTGCAGACTCAGTAAAGGCCTCAGCTAAACCTGTGAGGAAGCTTGGAGTCTGGGATGACTCTTCAGAATTTTCCACAGTTGAAATGGGGGGCCATTTCTTTACACACCTCTGTCAGTCAGCCAGTGGATATGGGAACAGGGAGTGTGACTTATTTGAGGCTACATTCTTCAGCCTTAGTCACTCCTGGGGGGAAGAGAGGGCAGGAGAGTACTGGCAACTGAGGTTGAGGGCTGTGAGCTACGGTACCCCCAGCAACTATGAGGCTTTCAGTCACACAGGAATTCTGGGATGGGCACCAGAGTCTCCATGACGTCTGAGACGTGGGCACCTGGATCCTTGCCTAGGGTCTGGCATTTTGGAGGGCTCCACTCCGACCTTTCTGTTTTTCGAAGCCTTACCCCTCCTTAAGGGCAAGGGTCTTAATGGTCAAAGCCTGCATTCCTTCTGACTGCACTTTGGGTACTCAAGACCCTGAAGGCCCAAGGCTTTTCATCCTAGGCCACAGGGGTGGCTGAAGGATAGGCATTTGGGAGGGTAGATAAACGTGGTGGGCTGTCCACAAACATCCATATGAAGTCCTTTATATGTGGCACCATGGAGAGTAGGAAGAGCAGAGCATCTGGGGTGTCCATTTGTACTTGAGCTCCAGGCCCAATAAATATTAGGGGTCTGTCCTATTTGACAGCAAACCCTAATTCTCAGTACACCTGAAGAAGAGGAGACAATTAGGAGACTGATCTTTGGTTGTGGAGAGGCATGGGGCCACAGACGGGCCTGGAACTCTGGTTATTGCCACTAGACCAGCTGCTCTCTTCACTGGAAAATAGTTACTGAGATACAGATGGCTCAAATTTTTTTTTTTTTCTGATGCCTTGTCTTCTCAGAAAAAAATTAGACAACAATTCCAGTCTTACTTACTTTATTCGTGGAACTGTTTGTGAGGATTAGAGTAAAAGTCTGTAAGCCCTTTGCAATTCCCTGGAGAAAGTTGCTGTTAAAAACGAAAAAAAAAAAAAAAAAGGGCCAGAGAAGGGTCTCTGAATCCTGGGTTCTGCCTGGCTTGCTCAAATGCCAGGTTTAGCACTGAAGTGCTGGATGACTGATAGGTCAATGGCTGCTAAAAGATGAGGAGCTTTTGTAAATGTGTGAAAAGCTCCTGAAGAAAGCCCCATACTTGACCTGTTAATACCTAAGTAAAATAGTTATCATAACTTTTAGAAATACCTTCCAAAGTTCTTGCGAAGTAAACTCAGTATTCTAGACAATCTATAATGGGTATCTTCTTGCTCCTGAATCACATTTCACAGTAGACTTCACACCAAACAGATGACTCCTGCAAAAAAAAAAAAAAAAAAAAAAAAAAAAAATCCACAAAAAGCTGCGGGGCCTTGTGCATCCTATGCAACTTCATCCAAATAGCAAGAAAGCTGTCCTATCCCAACCAGCTCCCTAGGAACCCAGCTGCACTCCTACCTTATATGATGTTCAATTAATAGTTACGATCTTCCTGCTTTCTCAGCTTGCTGGATTTTTGAAAAATTTGCATTTAATGAATGAGCAAATGAGCTAAAGTGATGAAGAAATATGCACTGTGAAATATTGTTCTCGCTTCATCTAAATAGAAATAGGCAAGCATTCCATTCTATGTCCCACTTTCTTAACAGAGTTGGAAAAGAGCTAAGAAAACTCAGAATTCTAGAGACTGTTTATATCCTATGTATATAGAGCTATTTCAGCAAACAGTTGCTGCAGGAATTGTTACTGGTAAACTGTATTTACTTAAATGTACAGACCTGAGATGCTATCCTAACACAGAGACGTGTTTTTCCTGATGAAACAGAATCAGAGGAGCAGCTCTAATCCTACCCTGTCACTCACGAGGTCTGTCATCTTGGCTTCTGTTCACCATCCTACAAAAAGAAGGGCCTGGGGATTCAGGTTGATCAGTGTGGCTCCTCTCCTGAGTGCAGAACTGGAGTCCTTGAGCTATGTCAGTATTTCAAACAGCCCAGTTGAAATAGTAGATGGTAATGAAAACTGTGTCAGGGGTACATAGGCTAAATAAAAGAATATTCCTTTGTTTATGTCTGGAATGATATCAGCTCAGTATGGTAACTGTAGTTTTCTCATGCTAAACAGATGGGGAAAGGAATTAATCATTAAGTAGAATTATATAAAATTGAAGATATTTGACAGTTTTGACCTGGAAAGACAACAATTGCATATGATTCTATCTCATACTATATGTTTATATATTTTAGCAGAGGGAGGTGGTATATCCTAGAGGTAGGAAGCTTTGACTTTGAAATCATTCAGACCTGAGTTCAAATCCCAGTTCCACTGGCTGTGTGATTTCAGGTTACTCAGCCTCAGCTGGCTTCTGTTTCCTCAATATGCAATCATGATTGATAATATCTGCCTTATAATTTTTAAAATATCAAATGAGATCACATTTACAAAATGCTTATCATAATAAGAGACACATATTAAGGCCTCAATAATTCATAATTTTTAGCCTCAGGAAACAAAGCTTTCGACTCAGAGTGCATTGTTGAAAAAAATCAGAAGGTTTTTTCATGACCAAAAGTTTGAGGACCACTGGATTCACAAAGATCTAGGATACCCTTTCAGTTGTACGTACGTATTTAAGTGCTCAAAATGGTAAAATCCATGAATAATTATCATTCTCACTGATTCCTTTTGCCATATTTTCATGTACTTTTTGGCAGTCATTTCTAGACTAAGGTAGCTTTGAGATTCAAGATACTAGATGTTCAGGTACTAACGTTGTGCGAGCAAGGTTTAGTCCCCCTCAGGGCACAAGGATCTGTGATCCTGATACCTGCAAGACACTTTACCTTGGCCAAGATGAAAAGGACTAAACTTACAGCCAGAGGTAAAACTAACATATTAAAAAAATCCTTTCTGTTTTTGTGTGTATGCATGCACATGTAAGTTTTGGTGTCAAGTCTAAGGACTCTTTACCTAGTCCTAAGGAATCATGAAAATCAGTGATTTTTTTTTTTCCCCCTAGAAGTTCTGTAGTTTTATGTTTTACATTTAATTAAGTCCATGATCTATTTTGGATTTTTTTTTTTTTGTATGAGGTGCAACGTTTCAGTCAAGTTTCATGCTTTTGACTCTAAAAGTCTAATTATTTCAGTACCATTTATTTATACTTTGGTCATAAATTAATTGATCATATTCACTTGGATACAATTCTGGCTTTTCTGTTCTATTTCACTGAGCTATGTATCGTCCTCTCTATCAATGCCACATTATCTTGTTTATTCTGGTGATATAGTAAACCTGTGCTGTGTTCACTTCCACTTTATTTTTCTTTGTACAAAATTGTTTTGGCTATGTTAAGTCTTTTTTATTTTTGCATTCATTTCAGAATATGCTTGTATATGTGAAACATCTTACTAAGTTTTTGATAGAAATTGTATTAAACTGTAGGACAAATGAGGAAGAATTGACATCTTTACTATGTTGAAACTTCTAATCCATGAATACAGTATATTTCTCTAAGTACTTAGATTTTTTATCAACATTTTGTGATTATCATCATGTAGATTATGTATGTGTTTTGTTAGTTTATACATAATAATTGAATAGAATAATTGAATTCTATTTTCTTTGGAGTAATTGTAAATGGTTTGCGTTTTTAGCTTTGGTTTCCACTTTTTTGTTGCCAGTATATTCTAGTATAGTTAATTTTTATGTGTTAATCTTGCATTCTGTGACCTTCCTGAGTTCACTTATTAGTTCCAAGATTTTTTTTTTGGTAGATTCCTAGGAATTATCTACATAGCCAATCATACCTTCTGTGAGTAAAGACAATTTTATTTCTTCTTTGGCAATAGGTATGCTTTTAATTTATTTTCTTGCCTTATTACAGTGACTAGAATTTCCAGTAATACGTTCAATGAGAATGGTAAAAGCATATATCCTTATCCTATTCCTGATCACAGAGGGAAAGTATTCTGCATTTTACCATTATCTTTGATGTTATCTATAGGGTTTTTTTTGGTAGATGCTCTTTATGATATTAAGGAAGTTGTTCTCTCTTCCTAGTTTACTGAAAGTTTTTATGATGAATGGGTTTTTAGTTTTGTCAAAAGCTTTCTCTGAGTTGGTTGATATGATCATATAACTTTCCTTCTTTGGCCTATTAATGTGGTAGATAACAAGGATTGATTTTTGAGTATCAAACCTCCACTGCAAACCTAGAATAAATCCTGCTCTGCTGTGGTGTATTACTCTTTTTTATACTTTGGCTGCATTTGAGTTCCTAAAATTTATTGAAGATTTCTGCTCTGCTTTTAAGTGACTTTTATTTAGCTTTTAACCTCTTTTCCTGTGTAGCTTAAAGTTTGGCAAATGCCTAAAGGCAGAAATCTCCCATGTGGAGAGCTCATACTATCTGCCTATAACCATAACCACTTTAGCTGGAAGATGACACAAAAACTAACCTCAACTTTTATATCTCTTTAGAGCACCCAAAAAGACAATGATGTGACTGGGAAGATAAAGTGATACTTGCAGAAATATCCTGTGTACATCTTTTCCTCTGTATTTATTAGGCAGAGTTTAAAGATTCAAATTTGAATCCATGTTGTCTGTGAGACCAAGGCATGTCCCCCAAATGTTAGCCCACTAAGCCCACTTGCACATGAATTCACTTATGATGAGCCCTGATTCCATGCAAAGTACCATTGTAAGAGTACCAAGTGTGAAGCTTCTTTAATAATTTCCTTTATTATGTAACAGATGGAACTTTCCATAGCTATTGCAGTGAAGATATGTACTATATGTTTTTCTTTGTCCAAATAAAGCCAATGAAACACATAGCCTAGTTGGGACATCAGAGGAGGATATCAGACTCAGTATTTCTTCAGTGTATCTTGGCAGGAGAGTGCTATATGAGACAGACTTGATCTGAGCCATTTCCCCAGAGTAGGTCTTTGATGGGATCTTTGTGGTCACTTTTAAGTGGGGTCAAGGCACAAAAAAGGTTACATTTTATAATCTTCAACTAATTGTGCTGGTTTTGCCTTAGTTGCTTGTAATTCTGGGTCACAGGATTTAATGAGACTCGATACATGAATAGTAATTCATTTATGCAAACAAAATATCTCTTTGGAGGCTGGATGATTTACTAGGCAATTATCTTAATTAGTCCAAGAAAATATAGGTTTTTGGGTGAATTGCCGGTCATTAAAGGAATTCTCTTACTGATTTAGAATTCATGGGAACATTTTGTCTTTAGGAGATCTGATAAAAAAAAAAATAGGAACCATGTTTTTGCTTTTAATACAGCTGGACCCATAACCACACAAAGATCTAGAATTTTCAATGATAAATGTTCAGTTGATTTGGCTAATATTATGTTTGTCCTCTGGAAAACACTGCATCATCCCTAAGCAGAAGAAGAGAAATGTCTTTGGCTTCACTCCATTTTCCAGGATAATTTTCTTCAAAGACTGATTTCAGATGACTTTGAAAGCTCTTTTCAAAGTGCTTCCTGGATATTCTCTTTAAAGTTGGTGGAAATACTGTTTGGACTATGCCTGACACTTTTGTACTATTCACAATGCTTCTGTCATTTAATAAAATGTGTTCCAGGCTTATGTTCTTGAGGTTCAATATGTTTATTACATTTTTAATAGCATAAACAGATTCTCTTTGTTATTTAATGACTGTCAGGAGAAGACAATCCAGAGACAAAATAACAATCATGCATTAATTTAAATTTTCCATGGTAAGTCAATGCCTGAGTTCCTATTTATGTTTTTCTGCCTATCATTATCTTTTTTTGTAGAACCGAAAATGATGAAGTCAAGCTTCCCATTTTATCAGTGGTAAAAACTATTATCACTCTGGAGGGTCTCATTATATAGGGACACTTGAGTTTTCTATACATTTTACTTTCTTCATAAAATTCTTTCTTTAAAAAAAAAAGATTTTATGTATTCATTTGAGACAGAGAGAGAGAGCACAGTGAGGGAGAGGGAGAAGCAGGCCCCCTGCAGAGCAAGGAGCCCAGCTCAGGTCTCCATCCCAGAACCCTGGGAATAGGACCCAAGCCAAAGATATCTGCTCAACTGACCGAGTCACCCAGGCTCCCCTCTTTGTAAAATTCTTAACAAAGTTTTTCCTGGTATCTCATGATGAAATACCATACCGACCAATGAAATTTTCTTTTTGTTTGCAGGTTGATTGGTCTTTCAGAGACTTGTATTTATAAAGAGGCCTTCATTAAGAACATCTTTCCAAAGCCTTCACTTTATTTTCTTAAAAAGCCAAAAGTGTTTCTATTTTTTTTTTAGAAGTCCTGAGGTATTTGATTATAAATTTTCTATCTTCAACTGTGAACATGGTTCTCTTTGGAGTTGTGGTTGATATTTCTATTTCAATGACAAGAGCTATCACCAGTGGATATTTATGTAGCACTTACTGCTATATTGTTATTGTTTCTTTTTAAATTTTTTTGTTGTTGTTTATTTTAGACTATGTGAGAGAGAATAAGAGCAAGGAGAGGGGAAAAGGGAGAAACTGGGCTTGATCCCAGGACTCTGGGATCATAACCTGAGCTGAAGGCCTTTCCTTAATCAACTGAGCCACCCAGGTGCCCCACCCTCATTGTTTAAGTGCTAAGGAGTAGATAAGTACTTTTCAGACTATTGCATTTTATTCAGGATAATGTAGGTATTTTGAATAAGTAAACTCATATTCATTCCTACATTGGACATTAAATATTGCCAGTTTCCTTTCTGAGCTCTGTTCAAATGACAAATAGAAGCAAGAATGTAATTAAAGATTAAAAACATAGAATTAAATTAATTTATGGATTAGGCAACTTCTCCAAAATCCTCAAAGTGAGAAGGTTCTTCATAGAGCTGAACTACAGCAAGATTTCTTGTCTTAGATTTACAGGAGAATTGAGTTTTTATAACCAACAGTTATCTAGCTAGCCGAAAGGACAATTATGGCCTCTTTCACAAAATCTAATTGTTTACAGAACCAGAAATAACCCACCTTTCCTTTTATAATGCTGCAGTCTTATCCATGGGTTAACAGAGCTCAGCAAATGTCAAACGTCCCTTGGTCTTGCCAGTTAGATAGGTTAGAAGAGGGAGTAAGTGGGGAGAGGGACCAGAAGCATTAACCCCACCATACTACTCCTCACCTGCACACGAAAAGGAAGTCACTTCCCCTCACGGGAGTCAGGAGAGATGCCGTGACTGTATATATGTGTCCTTCAGGTCTCCTCTTTCAGGGAATGAAGTTGAACAACTGCCTCATCTGCTCTGCTCTATAATTCATCATTAAATTTGTCCCTAGGTCTCACTTTCCAAAGGCCATTCCTAGCCAATGCTGAATGTGACAGGGATACTAAGACAGGCCCATTTTTTTATTAAAGATTTCTTTCTTTCTTTATTAGAATATGTGTACATATGCATGCATGAGGGGGGAAAGGGGCAGAGGGGAGGAAGAGAGAGAATCTTAAGCAGACTCTGTGCTGAGTACAGAGCCTGATGCCATGATTGATCCCATGACTCATGAGATCACAACCTGAGCCAAAACCAAGAGTTAGTTGCTTAAGAGACTGAACCACCCAGGTATCCCAAGGCAGGCCCATTTTTGAGAGATAATTTTTGAGAGGTAATGTTGGTTCAAGGGGAGCCCATGCCAGCCTTGCTGAACTTTTTTAGAAATGCACTGGAGGATACCTGGGTGGCTCAGAGGGCTAAGCCTCTGCCTTCGGCTCAGGTCATGATCTCCGGGTCCTGGGATTGGGTCCCACATTATGCTCTCTGCTTGGTGGGGAGCCTGCTTTCCCTTCTTTCTCTGCCTATCTCTCTGCCTATTTGTGATCTCTCTCTCTGTGTCAAATAAATAAATAAAATCTTTAAAAAAAAGAAAGAAAGAAATGCACTGGAGCCTAAGACCTTCCTTCCTCTCTCCCTTCCTTCCTCTCTTCCTCCTTTCCTTCACAGGGGTCAGGCCTGCCTTGCACTTTGATGCTCTCCCAGCCTCCTCCACCCCCTCCCCTTCCTCCACCTTCCCTCAGTGACATTTCCCCAGTAACTCTCTTTCATCTGTAATTCTGTGTTTTTGTCTTCTTTGTAGAGGACTTGGATAGATTGAAGGAACAAAGTCCAGAAACTATCCAATAACACTGAACATATACACAAATTGACAGAATTTGGGGAAGTGTAATACTTTGTGAATTTGCCCATGTCAAAAGCTATCCCTCAGGATGGAGACAAAAACAGAATATTCTACAATGGTATTTTTCAAATTAACAGTGGTCGATGAAGGACCCTTTCCTTTTAACTTCCCAATCCATTTTAGACTGATAATTTTGTAAAATATGAGAAAAATAAATTCTTTTAAAAAGGAAATAAGAGACATAAAATAGAAGCCCAAATTTTTAATTATTAGAATAAACAGATACAAAATTATTCTGTTGAATTGCAATTACAGTTTTTATTTATTTATTTAATTCTTTTAATACTTTATTTTCTCAGTGTTCCAAGATTCATTGTTTATGCCCCACACCCAGTGCTTCATACAATACGTGCCGTCAATACCCACCACCAGGCTCACGTATCTCCCACCCGCCTCCCTTCCAAAACCCTCAGTTTGTTTTTCAGAGTCCAAAGTCTCTCATGTTTCATCTCCCTCTCTATTTTACCCCAGTTCCCATTTCCTTTCCTTCTCCTACTGCCCTCCGTGTTACTCCTTATGCTCCACAAGTAAGTGAAACCATATGATATTTGACTTTCTCTGCTTGGCTTATTTCACTCAGCATAATTTCCTCCAATCCAGTCAGTGTTGCTACAAAAGTTGGATATTCATCCTTTCTGATGGAGGCATGGTATTCCATTATATATATAGACCACTTCTCATGGTAGACTGGTAATAGTCCTCAGCCTGGCCCAGGTCTGTGGACCACACTTGGGGTTGCCCTGCAATAAGGTACATGGCACTGATATATGCCTAGTTCACACTGGCTCAAATGGTAGAGAGGTTGAAGATTCAAACCATCAAGCTTCTATTCTTGAGGCTTTGGGGTTTCCATGTGATAAAGGACTGGTTTGAGTAAGTTAGTGAATCGACTGTTTTCATTGGAGGGAAACTATATCTACCGCGCTGTGGGCTTAAAAAGAGACTGGCCTTTTAGGTTTTGGTCACAGGGAAATATCTGGCTTGCGGTTTACCACAAGAATATTTCTTAGTCTTTTAAGTTGATCAGGGTAGATACATCGGAATCCCCACAGATTGTGAACAATTTCAGAACTCAGGATGGGGAACCACTTTTTCCCTGTCCCTGATTCTCCCCTTTCTTATCCTGGCTCCCTAGGTCCCTTCATTGCAGTTGCAAGCCTTGTAAATTTTTAATTCAGGGAACCCTGAGATTTGAGAGAACCCCAAGTGAATCTGTGGTAGCTTAGGAGAGCATACCCTTGCCCTCTTTCTACTTTTGCATTGATTTTTGAAGTTTAACCTAAGTACTAAACACAGTTTATACAAACATAATTTTGGTTCTCCACCTTGTGGTTAACAAAGCTGTAAGTGGAACCATATGGAAACTTACTGAAAATTTTAAAGCATTCAAGTGCCTTCCCTGGGGCATTGTCCTTGCAGTGAAAGAAGCTGCTTTTGCTTCCTTTATAATATCATTATTTTGAGTGGCCTTAGCATTTTGGAGCATGTTAAATTTTCACAGTGCTTTGAAGTCATTTTTATTCATTTTTATTCTTAGTGGAAGAGTAGACTGGTATGTGCCAACTGTCATCTCCGCTGTATCAATTAACAGGCTCAAGCACTCCAGACCTGTCATATCATATTTGCCAAATGGGCAGAGCAAGAGAAATAAACATGGAGGGAGGGGGACAGAAGATGGTTTGTAGTGGGGGTATTTGGTTAGAAAGAAAGAAAACTGGCATCAAAGTGTTTCCCTGCTGTGGAACGGGCCACAGACACAAGAATGGCCAGTGCTTGCATTTTTCTTTCTATTTCTGATGTCCATAGGAGTGCCCTTCTTCCTCAGCCCCCTGAAGAGTTGATGGCAGCCTGGAGCTTGTAATGGGCAGGGCACCATCCAGGGACACAGAGAGCCCATCCCCATGAAAAACTGTTAGTAATGCAGTCTCAGTAGGCAATTTACAACCTGGACAGTCAGCTTGTTTTGAAGCCCCTGAACTTTGGTAGACCTCACCCTAGGCATGCTTTTTTTTTTCTCAAATAAAGATTACACAGCTGGAGAATAACAATTTTTCCATCATGTACAAATAGCTTAATGCTATTAAGCTACAGGACAAAGTCTCTTTCTTTTATCATTTTTGGTGGATGACCCTATAAAAATATATTAAATTTAATAAAAAATAATGCATCTGGGCACTGCATCCTGAACAGCTGAATGAATATATTTAGTCTGTGGTTTCTTCCTCTTAAGCTGTGATAGTGGGAGCTTGACTGGTTGTTAACCTTATAGTCCTTTGCTTACGGTCTTGAGTAGAGTTATCTGTATTCAGAAAAGAACTGGCCAAAGGAGAGCAGGATACTTTGCTGGTTTGATAACTCAGAACATGTGTTTCATATTTAATAGAGATAAATCTGCAGCCTGTGGCACCCAGAAAATAGCTACTTTCAAACAAAAGTAGGTTAATGAAATAGAAAATAAACTGTTCATATCCCAAAAATGTTTGGTTTGAGTCATCCTTAGTGGAATATGAGCCATTATCTTTTGCTTTCCCTAAAATTCAATGTTTAAGAGACTAAACTGTGTCTGCTGTGTGTCTAAGTATACATGTTCTTTCTGTGCAAGTTTGATTTTCTCTATTCCATACTGAACAGGCTAGCTGGCTAAATATAAAGACTGAACAGCATCTTACAATTACCTTATAGAATATGGTGGTGAGAATAACTGATAGAAAAGGTGTGTTTGAGGGTTTTATTTCTAGTCTTCCCAAATTTCTGTATAGAGAGATCAGAAGTGCAGAAGAGATTATAGTGTGTGGCTGGAACCTGAATTTAAATCAGACATAGGCAAAGTGTCAGCTTTAAAAAATTATTTCCCCTTGTCTCTTCTTCCTTCTGCCATTTTTTACTCTAAACTTGATTCCATAGTGCACAGATCCTAGGCTATGTGTTGTTTAGAAATTATTTTGATTCACAGAAAACACATCTAGCCCAAGTAGGGAAGATGCTTCATTTATGGCACAGACTCAATGCAGCCTCTCACACATTTTTGCCTAACAGAAGGACCACAATATGAAGCCTTTGAACCCTAGAAAGGACACTCTTCCTACAGATCTTTGCGTGATTCCTTGGGGGAATTCTGTTAGCTCCTGTTGACATTCCTGACCTCATGTTCATCCCAGTGGAGACTTGGAAAATGGTTCCCAGCCTGCTTGCTTCTCTACCCTCAGAGTCTCTACATTATGCCAGTAGGGTGTGATTTGCAAAGCGAGCAAGGCTTTTGGGAACTGGTTAAACATGCATGTAAAAATCTCTCTATCAAGTCATTGAACAGTAAAATTAAATGGGACAACTGAGCAGGTGGTAAATGAATAAAGACTGATGTGAAAAGTGATGTTTACATAAATAGCAGCCTAACTAATCCTTTGAAATAGGAATGTAAAGAATTTAAGATGTAAAAAACCCCTGAAGTTCCAGGCATTTCAAGGACTTCCAGGATCTTTTAAACCCCCTTACCCCCACCAGCATCTGTTAACAAAGTAGGAAAGAACAGAATAGTTTCCTTTCTCAAGGTGAGATTTAAAATTAGTCTTAGATCCCCCTCAGCGTTGGAATGCATATTCTCCTTGACCCAGCACAGGAACTGTAACTCTCCAAAAAAAACAAGTTGTTTTCTTGCAGCTCTCAGAGCAAAAGTCAATCATGCCAAAATGCTTCTGAAGAGAAGGACTTCAGAAGGCATTTTTGAAAGAGAACAGGAACTTCCTTGACGATAAGAAAAGGAAGGGATCTGGCTTAACTACATAAAACACACGTGCACGTTCCTCTCTTCCCATAGTGCCCACAAACCCACACCTTTTTTCAGTTCTCGGCACCAGCCAGGTTGTTACCAGTTCATTGCCAAACTTCTCCTTGTGAGGAGAATGAAGCTTTTGTGCTTTGATACAATAAATGCTTGATAGAGATTTACTTGGGACCTAAAATTATTGAAGGAATAGGATCAGAGTTAGCAGACAGCTGTTTTGGCACACTCATGTTAAATTCTGTATTCGCAAGAAAACAATTCAGAAACCAGCTTGGTTTTTTTGGCAGGAGAGTGGGGTGGGGAGGAAGTAGATTTGTAATGGAGAAAGGTCAATATTTGCCCACTGTCAAGTCCGTGAAGTCTTCTAGGCCCTACCAGAAGCTTAATAAAAAAGGATAGGAGCACCAGGGTGGTACAGTTGGCTAAGTGTCCGACTCTTGGTGTTGGCTCAGGTCGTGACCTCAGGGTCATGAGAAGGAGCCTTGTGTCAAGACTCCTTGCTCAGCGCAGAGCCTGCTTAAGACTCTCTTTTTCTCCGTCTGTGCCTCCCCTGTACACACACACACACACACACACACACACACACACACACACACTCAATCTCTCTCAGGTACATAAATAAATCTTAAAAAAAAAAAGAAAAGAAAAGAAAAGAAGGAATTAAGCAGAGAGAAGACTAGCAAGCTCTTTTTTTTTTTTTATTGTTACTAAAATTTTTTTTTTCCAGTGTTCCAAGATTCATTCCCCATTCCCCACACCCAATGCTCCATGCTTTAGGTGTCCCCAGTACCCACAACCAGGCTCTCCCATCCCTCCACCCCCCTCCCTCCAAGTCCCTCAGTTTGTTTTTGTGTCCTAAGTCTCTGTTGTTTCGTTTCTCTCCCTGGATTACCCTAGTTCCCATTTACTTTCCTTCTCCCACTGTCCTCCGGTTTCCCCTCATGCACCGCAAGTAAGTGAAACCATGTGATACTTGACTTTCTCTTCTTGGCTTATTTCACTCAGCATAATCTCTTCACCAACCATTTCCTTTTTCCTCTTGGCCCCTAGACAGTATTTCCCAGATTACCTTGCAGTTAGTCACAACCATGTGACCAGTTCTGCCAATGAGCTGTGTGTGGGAATCATGTAGGCCACCCCCAGGCCTGGCTGGTATGTTCCCTCAAATCTTTCACCTGTTCTCTCTTCCTTCGTCTGTCAGTGGGATACAAAAGATCCACTGGAAGACTCTGAGTCCCAAGAGGCTTAGAACTGCATCTGAAGCACAACATTCTCTGAGCAAGGCTGGGATAATTAAGGATTGACCAAAGTCTTGTTTGGCTTTATTATTATTTTTTTAAGTTGAGGTATAATTGACCTATAACGTTATCTTAATTTTTAGGTGTGTACCTTATTGATCTGACATTTGTGTATGTTGCCAGTGATCAGTTTGGCTTTAAAAGATCACCTACATGAAGCACAGTAGGTATAAAAGGAAGAGAGGAAGCACACTATAGATGTAGGTATATAATGCATATTAAATTATTATATATACCTAAAGACATACATAAATACTCTCTCTATATATAGATTCTCTGCCCTGCTCATCTAATCTGGCTCATCCTGTGTTGCTTCTAGGGTCTTTATTTCCTAACAAACATTTATTAAATACCTATCTGTGCCAGGCCTTGGCCATAGAACAGGGGATTCAGAAGTCAGACCACGGAGGTCACATGTGAGGTGGGAAGAGAGAGCAACAAGAAAAATGCACGATTGCCTCAGGTTCCCATGAGGAAACTGGTAGCAAAATCCAGGTTGACTCAGCCCTCGTATTCAGGAGCAGCATTCCAGGGTGGCAAGGAATAAAGGCAGCGGGCACCTGCAAAGCCCAGGTCTCTGTCTTTTAAGCTCCTTAATGCGATCTTTAGCATAATGATGTATACACATACAATTTTCTGCTCCTCCATTGTGGGAGACCCTCATTTGTACCTATTTTGTTGCCATTAGGATTGTTAGTGTGGTTCAGTTTTAACTGTGGTTGCAACTGCACTTGCTGCTATGAGTTAAGTTCACCGGCAACTGTGTGGAGAGCAGACTTGCTAAATCACTCTTGGGTAAGTGTGATCATGAGCTTCGTAGAGCTGAGCCACAAAGCTGTGCTCTGCAGCCTCATCCTCACATGGTGTCTGCGGCACTCTCCAGCTCCTCGCCGTGTCATTTTCTTGTGGCTCATTCACAGGAGGGGAAAAACAAGGGGGAGAATCCCACCTGCTGGCTCAGCTGCTGTCAGAACGGGGTTGACAGTTGCCCTTGCTCTGACTCACAGCCTGCTAAGAACAGAGGTCTCATCATTGACTGTTTTCTGCACTTTCAGGGGACAGTGGGGTCCTGTTTTATTGCCCCAAGTGACAACATGAGTGGAATTCTTTACTAACCACAGACAGCCGTAAAACTAAGTAAACGTAAAAGACTCATGTAAAAATGAAAGGCATCTTCAAACACAATTTCTCGGTTGAAAGGCCAAAGATCCAGATCTTAGGGGAGAAAGGTGTTTTCCGCGAGCCATGTGTCCAGGTGTCCAGCGATTTGGAATTCTTACATCAGCCCCTGTTTCTGGATTCTGTCTACTTTTCCCTGGTTTCAGTGTTCAGGTAGCTATCCTCACATAATAAACCAATTTGAAACCCAGTGTCTTAGCACAATAATTTGATACAATGTTGGTGAATTGACTGGTTCTTGCTTAGAGGTTTCTCATGTGATTATGCTGAGTTGTTAGCTAAGATGGAAATCATCTTCAGAACAGGCTTGACTGGGCTGAACACCCAGACGGTTTCTCCCCTCCAGGTCTGGTGCCTGGGCTAGGGGAGACCGGACAGTAGGTTTAGCTGGAACTGTTGACCTGAGTGCCTACATGTGTTCTCCACAGTATCATGGTTTCTGGGGCGCTCAGCCTTCCTACGTGGCAGCTTGGGGCTCCAGGCAGAAGCTACAGACTTTCTTTTGACCAAACCTCGGGAACCACACAGCATGACTTCCTCTCCATTCTATGAAGCAAGTCACAGGGCAGCCGGGTTCCACAGGCATGCATGAAGCAACAGATAAGGGAAATGTAGTTCATTGGGGGTAGCTTTTGCAGTGTTTGGTATGAAATTGAAGAAGAGTTGAGGGATTATAAAATCCCCAAATCTTATTGCAAGTAAGCCAATGATGAGAGTTGTTTAGTATAAAACGCCCAGCCCTAAAGGGACTGACTAAACTTTATCTGCCAAGGTCATGAACTTGACTGTCTCTGGTTGAACCGCCACTTTTGGGGAAAGTGGACAATTTCCTCTGACTTAGAAAATTGTATCTATACTTTCCTGAGCAGCTTTCTCAGCAAAAACAAAATCCATGTTTGATCATTTTGTTATTTAAAGAGGTAGTGAGAGAATTGGGATTTCTCATGGCTACACCACTTAATATAGATTTGGCTTTGTCAGTTTGTCAACCAACAAATATTAGGAAGGGCCTCCCATGTGATGAATAGCCCCTCTGTGAAGTGCTTGGGAGGGAGAAAGGACTCAGTATGGTTTCTGTCCTTGAGCAACAGGCTAGTTCTGAAACCAGAAGTAAGAAGTGAGGTTTTGAGCCTTGAAGACTCAAATTTAGTTGAGAAAGCCAAGCATTGCATAGGGTAAAGTATAAAGAACAGCAGAAATTGCTAAATGGTGCAGGACAGCTTCTGTAAGGTTTATGGCTTTCTAATCATTCTTTGTCCTTTTAACTATAGAACTCAGGTTTGAGATCAGAGATCTGCTTGGTGGGTATTCTCTTTCCACCAGTCACTGTTTGTGGCACTTGGGATACATTTAGGATTAAAAGTCTATCTTCTATATCTTCATTTATAATGCAGCTGAGTTTTGGTGTACAGCCAATGTATACTTAAAAGCTGATACCTGGAAGAAAGTAATTTAATTTAATAGTATAGTGACTTACTGCATGTTGACGGTTGTTGATGGAGCACAACACATTCTCTGCCCAAAGGGAGAGAGAGGTCAAAAGTGCTCAGAATTTTTCATCAGTAACTGAAACAAAAGAGAATTAAGCTCCTCTACTGATGAGTACTAGTCTCTTGGGCCACACAGTTTAGTAAGAATTGGTTCTTCCTGGAGGGGAGTCACAGTGTGCTGAAGAAAGCAACATGTAAGCAGATGATATTATTACTATGGAGGGAGTACAGCAAAGAGATATAAAACCAAGAACAACTGACCACAAAAGGGTCACAGCAACATTTGTGCAGGTTCTTAAAGGCTCAGTAGGGTACTGTCTGCAATGAAAAAAGTTTAATTCAGGCAGAGAACAGCATGTGTAAGGGCATGGAATGGTGAAAAGACCCAGGGTGTGCAACGAATGACTTGAGTCACAGGGCCCTGTGGTGCAAGGTCTGTTTGTGGGGTATATCAGGCTTTGGGTACAGGTAAGAGGATTGGTGGTAGAAGAGGCAGGAAAACAGATAGGCACACAATGGCACATTGCCTTGGTCAGAAGTAGGGTGTGAATAGTTGTGGGCTGGCTAGCACATAGCAGGCCTGCAGATTTTGACCAAGTCCAGCTGCTAAAAATTAGGTCAGGATTAGGTCAGGACTTGGTGATTGATCTCAGATTGCTCCCCATATGGAAGACTGGTCTAGAAGGACAAAGGACAAGCAGGATTCAAGCACCAATAGTCAAAGTTGAAAATGAATCCAAGATTAGGGTTAACAGAGGCTCAAACAGCAGCCACAGAAACTTGCCAACTTGCCAGCTTTTCAGCCATGTGAGACTGGCCCTGAAGGATGGGAATGCCAGTCCCTACTTGGCAGGGACTTGATCAATGGAACAATCCAAGAGTCTAGGTGCTAGGCATTCAAGATCCAATTCAAGTTGATTATGTGACAATCCGTTATCAAGTGAGTCCCGAGCATAAAGCTTATTCATAATCCCTACATAGAAAGACTATCCCTGGGATATGTTTAAAGGTTAACCTGAGGGAAGAATTAAGAATCCCAGCTTTTCGTATCTAGAAATATATAAGCCCATAGGAAAGCCCACATTTTCATAAACAGGTGCATCAGTTGGGTTCTCCAGAGAAGCAGAACCAGTGGGATGTGTATATATTTAGAGAAAGACACTTATTTTAAGGAACTGGCTCATGCCATCATGGCAGCTGGCAAGACTGGTCAGCCAGGGAGAGCCACCTGCTGGCAGAATTTCTCTTTGCTCAGGGGAGGTCAGTCTTGTCTTACTCAGTTGATTGGGATGAGGCCACTCTCATTATGGAGGGCAATCCGCTTTACTCGGTCTCTGCCAATTTAAATGTTAATCTCATCCCCAAACACCCTTATAGAAACATCCGGCATAATGCTTGACCAAACACCTGGACACCATAGCCTGGGCAAGTAGACACATAAAATTAATCATCACAACAGGTGAGGCATAAATGCCAGAGACCTAACATTTATGACTAAGTTTTACAAATGGGTAATATAAATAGGAAATAAAACAGGATTCAAATTAAATTAATTTGCTGGAGTACCATTTATTCATCCTAAGCCAGTGTTTAAAAGAATATGGATTTTATGTCTATGTGTGCGTGTGTATGTGTGTGTTAGAGTGAGAGAAGAGGGCATGGTTTATGTATAGTTTTTATAAAACTATCCTGGAAATTCTTCTTTTTAGTTAACTGTATTTGTTGGACCAAGATGATTAAAGGGTGTCAATAGATTCATTTTAGCTCTTTTTCATGATTAATGTTTCCTCTGCTTGACTGATATACTAGTAAGTATGTCAGTAGTTATAAATGTCAGTCGGCTTAACTGGTACGAAGGTATGGGCTGGAACCTTTCTGCTCTAGCATTGTCCATGGATCAGTAGCTCAAAACAGTCAGAGACCCCATTACTTCACTTAAGTCACCTGGAAGTTTGTACAGAAGAAGAATGTTAAAGTTCTCCAAACTTGGAAATCTGAACTCACATTTTAACAAGAACCCTGTAATTCACACACACACAATTAAAATAAAATTAAAAATCCTTGCTTAGAATACCCACTGTGTGAATTACTCAAATGTTCAATTCTCTGCAGCATCTTCTTTACTCACAGAAAATGAGAAAATATTGTTACATCTCCACTTTATCTTATTTTGTTTAGAGTTTTTATTTATTTACTTGAGAGAGAAAGAGAGAAAGAGCAAATGAGCAGGGGAGAGGGGCAGAAGGAGAGGGAGAAGCAGGCTTCCCACTGAGCAGGGAGCCTGATGCAGGGCTCCATCCCAGGACCCTGGGATCATGACCTGAGCCAAAGTCAGACACTTAACTGACTGACCAATCTGGTTTCACATTATAACCCCATTTAAAAAAAAAGTGTATGAATCCCATCAACATAAAATCTCTATTGACAAAGCCAGCCCATGATGGAAGGCTCTTGAATCTGGATTTTTTTTTTTAATTTTTTTTTCTTCTTTTTCCCTCTCTTTCTTCCTCTCTCTCTCTCTCTCTCTTTCTTTCTCTCTCTTTCTTTCTTTCTCCCTCCCTCTCTTTCTCTCTCTCCCTCTCATTTCTTTCTAGAGTACATGCTCTCTTGAGTGGGGGTTGGGGGTGAATTGGGGAGAGAAACAGAAAAGGAGAGAGAATCTCAAGCAGGCTCCTCAGATGTGGGGCTTGATCTCACAACCCTGGGGTTAGACCTGAGCTGAAATCAAGAGTCAGATGCTTAACCAACTGAACCACTCAGGCACCCCTAATCTGGATTATTTAATGATTATTTTGCATCAGGCAATCCAGCCTTTACTATAAACTGTGTTTTATCCTTAAGCTATTGTATAAAGATCTCTTGAAAACTATGGATTTACATGTTAGACCCAACTTCACATCAGTCCAGGGCTTGCATCTAGCCTATGAGACAAGTCCAGAATTTCTCAGCCTGGTATACAAGGCCTTCTGTAATGTAAGCTCTCCTCAGTTTCTCTTTTTTACTATCCACCTATCCACATCTATTTTACCATCTTTTTTTTTTTTTTTTTTTTTTTTTTTTTTTTTTTTTTTTTTTAATTTTTTTTTTTTTTATTGTTACTAAATTTTTTTTCCAGTGTTTCAAGATTCATTCCCCATTCCCCACACCCAGTGCTCCCCGCTTTAGGTGTCCCCAGTACCCACCACCAGGCTCTCCCATCCCTCCACCCCCCTCCCTCCAAGTCCCTCAGTTTGTTTCTGTGCTCAAAATCTCTGTTGTTTCG
>PITA01020721.1:18555-34394 GCA_004023965.1 Spilogale gracilis | reverse complement strand
TATGGCCCTTCTTTTCACTACATCCGTATCTTTGGGGTAAATGCCCAGTAGTTCAATTGCAGGGTCATAGGGTAGCTCTATCTTTAATTTTTTAAGGAATCTCCACACTGTTTTCCAAAGCGGCTGCACCAGTTTACATTCCCACCAACAGTGTAAGAGGGTTCCCCTTTCTCCGCAGCCTCTCCAACACTTGTTGTTTTCTGTCTTGTTAATTTTGGCCAAGGAATGGAAATTTTTAAAAATAAAAGTACGGGGCGCCTAGGTGGCTCTGTCGTTGGGCATCTGCCTTCAGCTCAGGTCATGGTTCAAGACCCACCTTGGGCTCCCTGCTCAGCAGGAGGCCTGCTTCTCCCTCTCTCACTCCCCTGCTTGTGTTCCCTCTCTCGCTGTGTTTCTCTGTCATATAAATAAATAAAATCTTAAAAAAAAAAAAAAAGTGCTTTTTGTTGTGCTACTTAAGTATGAAACATGATTCCTGACTTCAAGCTTACGGTCTCACAATTGGGTGGGGATACACAAGACTGAGTAGGAGTTTGGTCCAGAGCCCAGATCTGTTGAGGTCCAGCTTAATGTTCTTTTCATCAGACATTCTGCTGGCATTTGGTGAGGTGAAAGTTGGAGTTGACTGAGAGAGACTTTAAAATTTCATCGGGAAGTACAGATTAAATGGCCTCTAATAACCTATGAGGATCCATATTCCATGAAAGACCATATTCCATATTCCATGAAAACAATGAGGTTGTTAATTTCCCTTTAACCGAATTTCTTGAAATTTTATAGCCTCTTGTTTGTCAGCAAATATTTTTTTTTTGAAAATCATGGAAAAATGGTTGAGGCTAATTTCTTGAAGTTGATGATCAAGGTAGAAATAAACATACTTTTTATCCTTTCCAGGATGGAAAAGGAAGAATTTCCTGGGAGGCACAAAGGCTGCCCCAAAGACAACCTATAACCGGGTTGGATTATCAGAGAACAGGGGAAGAAAACTTCTGCTTGGAATTTTAAAAAGGGGAGAATCTTGATCTTGGGTGCTGTGGATCCTTGGGATAAGGAAGCGCAGTCAAGATCACAAGTTGCCCAATTGGAAGAAAGCAGAGCCCCAAGGAATGTAGCACTTTGGACGTGGCAGGACATAGAGAATGCCCTGTAGATCGTTGAATGGATCATGGTTAGCAGGCACAGCTGCAGTCTTCCCAGATCATTGGTGTTCAACCAGTGATGGGGGGAACAATTCTTTACCAGAGGCCCCAAGATACAGCAAAGTGAAATAGCTTGGCACTGCTCCAGCAATGGGAATCTCAGAAGGGGCACCAAGAAACAGATATTTTACTTCCTGCCAATATCAGTTCAGGTAAGTGAGTACTCAAGCCAGAACCAGAGTTCTTTTGTTTTAGAGAAGGCCATGACATGCCTCCTAAGTGTCAATACCTGTTTTATTAATAGTAATTATAATAGTAGTAATAGCTACTGTATATTTAATGCTGACTGCTATGGACCAAATGCTTGTGTCACCCCAAAATCCATATGTTGAAGCCCTAACTCCCAATGTGACAGTATTTGGAGATGGGAGTCTCTCCCTCCCTCCCTGTGCATATGCACTGAAGAAAGGCCATGTGAGGAGTTGACTATCTGCAACTCAAGTCAGAGAGCTCTCACCAGGAACTGAATCAGCTGGTCCCCAAATCTTGGATGTCCCAGCCTCCAGAACTGAGACAGTAAATGTCTGTTGTTTAAGCCCCTCAATCTATGGTATTTTGTTATGGCAGCCTGAGCTGGCTAGGACAGCTACCATGTGCCAGGAACTTTTCACATTATTTCAACTAATTCTTAAAATAGCTCTGTTAACTAGCTATGTGTACCTGGTAAAGAAAACAGAAACAGGAGTTAACTACCTTGTGCAAGGTCTCACAGCTAGGCTGGGAGAAAATGTGTACAATGTGCTTGGTGCAGTGTCTAGTACAGAATATGCACTTATAAAGAACCTTGTGACACAAAAACTTATGTTGTTGCAGTGTACATCTGGGCCATCCTTTTGTTCTAGCATGTTTTCTGTCTCTGTCCTTTACACTCCAGAGCTACCACACGACAGAGAGATTATGACTCTATTATGATTGGATGGAAATTAATGAAGTTCAGCCAAAGGTGTTTCATGCCTAGATGGGGAACCCAGCCTTATGGTTCCTTAAAATTTCTCCTCTGAAGTTAGAAGCTTCTGGAATAGGAACCAATAGTGGTGGAATCCCAACTGGGAACCAAATAGGGGACTTTTTCTTGAGAAACTCATCTGCCAAGGCCTGGTCCTGGGCACACTTGATTGCTGTTCCACAGCTTACTTGGAGGTGTCTCAGCAGTCACAGGCAGCAGCCAGCTTGGAGGATGCTAGAGGATGAGGTCCGCATAGGAAGCTGGGTCCTTAATACAAGTGGTTAGGGATAGACTCCTAGCTCTTCCTTGCATGCCCTTGCATGAGGAGAATGACCTATAGTAGAGGGCCTTTTGTTCCAAATCTGTTCTGTGCCACACAGCAAATACAGGTGGGTATGGAAGGAGTGATGCACCTTTCCCCCAACACTGGCATTCCAGGCATGATGTGGAGATATGGCCAATGTTGAGGGCAGTGATCAGAGATCAGGAGGAAGAAAAGAGGAGATGGGAATGGAGGGCAGGGAGAGGAAGGTGTTCAGAAGCCTCAGAATCTGGGAAAAAGTGGAGGAAGGGTTTCAAGGTAAAGCAACGAACAGCTGGAGCCACGGACCCTTCACTTCCTTCTTGCTCTCCTTGCCTCACTCTTGAATGAGGAACTTCAGCTGATGAGCGAGAAGAATAATCCTGGCTATAGCATAAAGGAGCATAAGAAAGTGAGCAAGTAAGGAATAAAGTCCAAGGTTAATAAAAAGCACCTTTACTATTGAATTCTTTTGAGAAATTTTCAGAAGTAAGTTTCCCAGGTATATTTTAGTTTATCTTTCATGTTAGAGAAATGTCAGCTCCTCTTTTCTAATTAGCACTGTTAAAACTCCATGGTAAGATGGGTGACTAGTTTCAAGGCTTTCATTTCTTGTTGCTTTTGTACATGGAGCTGCCACTGCAGTTAGTGTCTGTGTAGCTTTCATTCCCTCAGTGCTTGGTGTTCTCTCTGATGGTACGAAATTCTCTTCCTCCATGAAACAACTGTCATTTTGTTAAAACCGAATGCCTGTCATTTATTCCTTGCAACTAACGTGTATTTTATCAAAGGGTTCAGATGGTTCACAGGAAAGTCCCACAATGCTGTTCTCCACTGGAAGCTATTTTTATTTCCTGAGGCTATTAACTAACTTACAATGAAAACCTTTAAGCATGCCTCCTTTCTGAGAAAATTGCTCTCAGAATCAGTAGGACTGAGCATAGATTCTAATATTCTAATAGAAAGAGAGAAGAAGATCATCTTGCATGTAACCAAGTTCCCATTTAGAACTTAGTTTGTCTGTTTAACCTATGGAATTGTAAGATGCCACATAAATTGTTCCTGAGGTTTAAGTTGCACACAGAGAATTTAGGATTGCTGACCAAAGATTGATTCTTCCCAGAGGGAGTGATCCATCTAGCTATGTAATAACCCTGGGGAGGGCAGTGGGTGTCTCCTGAGGATGAACAAGGGCTCACTCTGAATCTAAGGCAGTTTCTCAACTGTGTTGCTTGTAATATTTTGAACCGGATTATTCTGTGTGGTGGGGCCATCCTGTGCATTGTAACCATTAGATGACAGCACCTTTCTCCCAGGTGGGACAACCAAAAATCTCTGCAGACCCTGCTGAATGTCCCCTGAGGGTAAATAGCACCCGCTGTTGAAAACTACTGACCTAAAGCACACACAGCTCTTTCTTCTGGTATAGTTGTAGAATGGTTTTGAACAGTTTTCCTAAAATGGCTGTACAACTTTAAGGAGCCACTAGAGGGTGACCAGGGATGCTAATTGGAGCAGCTTTTTAGAGGTATCCCTGCAAGGATCCCACAGAGGCTGTGGGAGAAGGGGAGATCCCATGGGAAGCTTGAGGAAATCATTGATAGGAATAAGTCCTGGGAATCTAAGAGCTTGGAAGCAGCCACCAGTAAGAACACGTTCCTCACCCCAAGAGCTGAAAAGATCCTGTGTTAGGAGGTGACTGTCCAATGATAGGCCCTATCACCCATAGTGAGGTGTTCCTCTGTGAGGAGGTGTTGGTCAGACTGTTCTAGTTGCTTGATGTGGTATCCTTAGTGCAGAAAGAGAAGATTGTTGGTCTTATCTTGATTTTTCACGAAGGGGAAACAGCATTCAGTTCACTAAACATTTATTTTGTGCCGACTACTTATTATTAGGTTCTGTGTTGGGTTATGGAGATGTTGGTAGATTGTGTAAGTGGTCACCAATTATTTGCCCCTCTGTATTTAGGCCTTTGGGGTAGTCCCTTCCCACACTGATTCTGGGCTTGGCCATGTGATTTGCTTTTGCTCTGGGTCAGTCGCAAATGTAGTACAAGCAGAAACCCAAAGAGCTGTTGTTCACTGGGGCTTATCCACTCTTCAGGCTCTTG
This sequence comes from Spilogale gracilis, assembly GCA_004023965.1. NCBI lineage: Eukaryota > Metazoa > Chordata > Mammalia > Carnivora > Mephitidae > Spilogale > Spilogale gracilis. The sequence continues at coordinate 29,838 of PITA01020721.1, read as the reverse complement.
GGACCCTGGCACTGCTGCCATGTGAAGAAGATCAGACTAGCTTGCTGGATGATGAGAGACCAGTGGCCATGGGGCTCCGATTGCCTCAAATGACAGCCAGACTGGTGGAAGCAGAGCTGCCCTGCAGGCCAGCAGCTAACTGACACAACTTGACTAAGCACAGCAGAAGACCAGCAAAAGATAGCCCAGCCCAAGTGCCAATCCACAGAACTGTAAGTGAAACTGATGGTTGTTGTTTTTAGGTCCTAAGTTTTAGACTTGGTTGTTATGCAGTAAAAGCTAATTGGTACAAAAGCAGATAGATAACACAGTTCTTGCTTTGGGGATCCCATGGTCTAGTAGACCATGAATTTTTCCCCAAGGGAGGCTGTTTGTGTAATTGGACCTTTAGAGCCATGGTAGATGGTAATACTAGTCACTAGGTAAAATACTAGTTAAAAGCAAGAACTCTGACACCAAGCTACTTGAGATCTGTTAAAAAACAAAAATTCAGCTGACTAAATTTGAACATCTAATTGGCTTCATTAAGTGATTCATGAGTCAGGCAGCATCCTGTCTAGCAAGGGGGATGCTAGACAGAGGGGGACTCTGAGGAGCTGTACAGAAAGGAAGGATTTTATAGGAAGGATAATGGGGTAAGGAATCATTAGCAAAATAAAAGAAGGGATTGTTTCAGGCAAAATCACCTTCCCTTAGGGGGAAGGAGGGGGATTTTATTAGGTAGATTACCTCATCTTCTTTGTGCAAGGGGAGTGAATGGAGAGATCACAGGGGACAGATTATTTCATTTGTGCTGATCAGAAAATTCCTGGCTGAACAGTCAAGACCACATTTCTCTGTGAGGTTGGAACTGCAGTTAGATTAGGTATTAAGTTTGGGTTTGGTGACTTGGACTAAGTGATTTCATTTTGGGCCTATAGTTTTCTTTTTTTTCTTTTCTTTTTTTTTTTTAAGACTTTATTTATTTATTTGACAGAGAGAGAGAGATCACAAGTAGGCAGAGAGGCAGGCAGAGAAAGTAGAGGTGCCCTGTGGTTTTCTTTTTAACAGTTCAAATCCCAGTTCCATCACTTACTAGTTGTGTAATGCTGGGTAGATGCTTAACCTTTGGGTCTCTATTTCCTCATACATAAAAGGAAGTAAAATAATACCTACTTTATAGACTTGTCAAGATGATTAGTGTATACAAAATTCTTACAACAAAACCTTGTACTTAAAGTGTTTTGAGGGGCACCTGGGTGGCTCAGTCATTAATTATCTGCCTTTGGCTCAGTCATGATCCTGGGTCCTGGGCTCAAGCCCCACATTGAGGCCCACATGGGGCTTCCTGCTCTGTGGGAAGCCTGCTTCTCCCTCTCTCACTCCTCCTGCTTGTGTTCCCTCTCTAGCTGTGTTTCTCTCTGTCAAATAAATAAATAAATGAATCTAAAAAAAAAGTGTTTGAAAGTTTTAGCCACATGGGACACCTGGGTGGCTCAGTCAGTTAAGCACCAACTCTTGATCTCAGCTGAGGTCTTGATCTTGGGGTCGTGAGTTTGAGCCCTGCAATGGGCTCCACACTGGGTATGGAGCCTACCTTAAAAAAAAACAAAAAGAAAAAGAAAGGAAGGAAGGAAGGGAGGAAGAAGAAAGCAAGCAAGCAAGCAAGCTTTAGCTATAGATGATTTGTCTAAAATAGAATCAGTATTAAAGTCTTCTTTTTCTTTTTAAACAACACTTTCCCCTAAATAGCAATGTGTGTGTGTGTGTGTGTGTGTGTGTGTGTGTGTGTGTGTGTGTGTATATATTTTTTTTTTTTTTTTCCTGGAAAATTGAGAAATAAAAATACAGGACAACTAGGGCACCTGGGTGGCTCAATGGGTTAAAGCCTCTTCCTTCAGCTCAGGTCATGATCTCAGGGTCCTGGGATCAAGGCCCGCATGGGGCTCTCTGCTCGGCAGGGAGCCTGCTTCCTCCTCTCTCTCTGTCTGCCTCTCTGCCTACTTGTGATCTCTTTCTCTCTGTCAAATAAATAAATAAATCTTAAAAAAAAATACAGGAAAGCTATAAAGAAGAGAACAAATGTCATTCCTCAGATTTTGTGCCAACTTTAGCAATAACGCACTTGATTTTAAATCAAGCTACTATGATCAGCAGTTGGAGAAAGGTTATTTAAAACACTCAGAGAATAAATGTATTAAGCACTTAGCCAGGTGGTGCCCCTTTACATAAACTTTTCTCAATGTACTTTTCTTCATTTGGGTTGGAGGGGATCAGGTAGTTCCTTGTACGACAGCAACTGGGGGATGATTTGCATGTCCCAATGGACTAACTGAAACAGTAGGGCAAAGTGCAAAAGAAAAATGGTGAGGAAGGCAATGATTAGCAACTCCAGACTCATGGAGCGTTTACAACTACAGAGCTCATTCTTACATGCTGCCTCTCTTGATGTACAGGGCTGCTTGATAAGTTCAAAAGGGCAGTTGTTTTTAAACCTTCTTTTGCAGAAGCAGAAGCTGCATCTTAGAATGATAAAGCAGTTCCCGAGCTCACACAGGCAGAGATTGGTGGAGCTGGGCTCATGCCCAGGACCACTGACCTAAAATCCAATGCTTTCCTAACTTCGCTATAGTATCTTACCCAGTCTGGAAACAGTGCCTGCTTAGTGGGCAAGACTTAGAGCCAGTATTTGTTTCAGGAGCTTTCCAGTGAAATTAGTATGACCTCATTAGGACAACACAACTAAGTATGAGAACATAGTATGGTTTCCAAGCCATGGTGAAGCTTGAAGGGCTAATACTAACTACGGTGTAGACCAGCCTATAAGGTTGGTAAGACTGGGTGCCATTCATGCACCATTTTGCAATCCTAACAATATATGAGAATCCCAGTTTCTTTATATTCTTACTTGTTATTGTCTGTCTTTCTAAGTATAACCATTCTAGTGGGTGTGATGTGGTGTCAAGTGGTGTCTCAGTTTGGTTTTGGTTTGCATTTTCCTAATGACTAAAGCTGTTGAGTATCTTTCATATGCTTATTGGCAATTTGTTCATCTCCTTTGGTGAAATGTCATTCAACTCTTTTGCCCACTTGTTATTTGTTTTCTTTCAAATTATTTGTCATATGAAAACTCAAGGGTGGGCATATACTTGACCTTGTAGCTCAGCACTAATATACCACATAGACCCCTAACCACATGGACCTTTAGGACATGTGAGACGTGGCTTGTCTAGTTTGAGATGGGCTGCAAAGATAAAATATAAAGTAGGCTTCAAACACTTAGTGTGAAAACCTGAATGTAAAGTACCTCCGGCTTTATTGAGATAGAACTGATATGTAACACTGTGTAAGTTTAAGATGTACAATGTGATGGCTTGTTACACATGTACTGGGACATGAATACCACAGTGAGGTCAGTTAACAAATCCGTCACCTTACATAACTACTATTGCATTTTGTAGTGAAATATTTAAGATTTACTTGAATTATTGAATACATATTGGGATGATAATTATTTTAGATAGATTGACTAAAATGAAATAGAGTATCTTACTATTTGAACTTTTTTGAAAAAATTACAGCTACTATAAAATTAAAAATTACATATGTGGATCATAATATATTTCCATTGTATAGCACTGTTTAAGAACTTTGACCATCAGAAATTTGAATCTTCATCTGTAGAGAAATGGAAGACATCAGTGGGTTTTGTTTTGTTTTTTTTTTCATCAGTGGGTTTTAAGTGTGGGCGAATTATGGCCGCTTTTTAAAAAAAAGATTTTTTTTTCAAATTTTTATTTAAATTCTACTTAGTTAGTATACAGTGCAATATTGTTTTCAGGAGTAGACTTCAGTGATTCATCACTTACATATAACCCAGTGCTCAAAATGACAAGTGTCCTCCTTATACCCATCACCCATCTAACCCATCCCCCACTTACCTCCCTCCTTCAACCCTCAATTTGTTCTCTGTGGTTAAGAGTCTCTTATGCTTGGGCGCCTGGGTGGCTCAGTTGCTTAGGCCACTGCCTTTGGCTCAGGTCAGGATCATGGAGTCCCGGGGTCGAGTCCCACATCGGGCTCTCAGCTCTGCAGGGAGTCTGCTTCTCCCTCTGACCTTCTCCCCTCTCATGCTCTCTCTCAAATTAAAAAAAAAAAATGTTGCAGTGTTATGGGGGAAAAAACAAGTCTTAAAAAAAATCTTAAAAAACAAAACAAAACAGACTCTTGTGGTTGGGTACCTGAGTGGCTCACAATTAAGCATCTGCCCTTGGCTCAGGTCATGATCTCTCAGGAGTCCAGGGATCAAGCTCCACATTGGGCTCCCAGCTCAGCAAGGAGTCAACTTCTCCCTCTCCATCTGTCTCTCTCCCCTGCTCATGCTCTCTCTCTCTCTCTCTCTGTCTCTGTTTCAAATGAATTAAAAAAAAAAGTCTCTTATGGTTTGTTTCCCTCTCTTCCCCCCTCCCATCTTACATGTTCATCTGTTTTGTTTTTTAAATTCCACATATGAGTGAACTCAGGTATTTGTCTTTTTCTGATGGACTTATTTCATTTAGCATAGTATGCTCTAGCTCCATCCACATCATTGTGAAATTCTCTTTGATGGCTGAGTAATATTCCATTGTATAGATATACCACCTCTCCTTTTTCCATTCATCAGTTGATGGACATTTGGGCTCTTACCGTAGTTGACGATTGTTGATAATGCTGCTGTAAACATCAGGGTACCTGTACCCCTTCAAATCAGTATTTTTGTGTCCTTTGGGTAAATGCCTTCTAGTACAGTTACTGGATTATAGGGTAGTTCTGTTTTCAACTTTTTGAGGAAACTCTGTACTATTTTCCAGAGCAGAGTGGCTGTACCAGTTTGCATTCCTACCAACAGTGCATTCCCTTTTCTCTGCTTTCTCACCAATATCTGTTGTTTCTTATGTTATTAATTTTAGCCATTGAGACTGGTATGGGGTGGTATCTCATTGTGGTTTTGATTTGTATTTCCCTGATGATGAGTGATGTTGAGCATCTTTTTATCAGTCTGCTAGCCATATGGATGTCTTCTTTGGAAAAGTGTTTATTCATGTCTTCTGCCCAAAAAAGAGATTACTTTGTAGTGTGGAGAATAGATTAGAGGGGACAAGGGTGACTGTCAAGAAAGAGTAGGAAAACAAAAAGGAATGGAGTAGGTGGCTTTGCAGTAGTCCAGGTGAGAGATAATAGCCACTTGATGGTGACTGGGAAACACAGCTTTTTGTTCAGTATCTCTTCTATAATCACAGTTCTGGAGAAAATGTGAAAAAGTTACATAGCAGGGTATCTGTCAAGGCGAATATCCAATAGAATGTCTTTCACGAAGGAGCTGTTTAAGATTCTAGGTTCTTTGGTGTCTGAGGTGAAGACCACAGGTTACCTGGAGTGCATACACTTGTTCAGGGAAGAGCCACTTTTTGTGTATTTATTTTAGGTAGAGAGAGAGCACAAGCAGGAGGGAGAAAGAATCTCAAGTGGACTCCATGTTGAGCATGGAGCATGATGAGGGGCTTGATCCCATAACCCCGAGATCATTAACTGAGTGGAAATGAAGTTAGACATGCTCAACCGACTGAGCCACCCAGGTGCCCAGGGAAGAGTCACTTTTTTTTGTTGTTATTAAAGATTTTATTTATTTATTTGAGAGAGAGATAGTGAGAGTGAGCATACACAGGGGAAGTGGCAGGCAGAAGGAGAGGGAGAAGCAGGTTTCCTGACAAGCAGGGAGCCGGTTGCAGGGCTCTGTCCCAGGACACTGGGATCATGATCTGAGTCAAAGGTAGATGCTTAACTTAAGTGCCTCAAGAGCCACTTTTATTTTATTTATTTATTTATCTGTAAAGATTTTATTTATTTATTTATTTATTTGACAGAGAGAAACACAGCTACCGAGGGAACCTAAGTAGGGGGAGTGAGAGAGGGAGAAACAGGCCCCCTGCTGAGCAGGGGCCTGATGTGGGACTTGATCACGGGACTCCGGGATCATGACCTGAGCCAAAGGCAGACGCTCAATGACTGAGCCATTTTTTAAAAGGCAACTCTATACCATGCAAAATGTGCCCCCAAGAGCCATTTTTTAAAAGGCAACTCTATACCATGCAAAATGTGGCACTAGACCATGATAAAGATTTGGCTTTGAGCCTGAGCAAGGAGGACCACTGGAGGCTTTTGAGCATAGGAGTGACATAACCATCAAGTCATTGCATTTTTTTTAAATATTTTATTTATTTATTTGAGAGAGAGTGAATGAGAGAGAGAATGAGAGGGGAGAAGGTCAGAGGGAGAAACAGACTCCCTGTAGAGCTAGGAGACTGATGTAGGACTTGATCCCAGGACTGCGAGATCATGACCTGAGCTGAAGGCAGTGGCTTAATTAACCAACTGAGCCACCCAGGCGTCCCTAAGTCATTGCATTTTTTAAAAAAGGATTTTAGGGAAAGATGAATATCCAACGTTTGTAGCAACATGGACTGGATTGGAAGAGATTATGCTGAGTGAAATAAGCCAAGAAGAGAAAGTCAAGTATCATATGGTTTCACTTACTTGCGGTGCATGAGGGGTAGCCTAGAGGACAGTAGGAGAAGGAAAGGAAATGGGAAGTAGGGTAATCCAGGGAGAGAAACGAAACAACAGAGTCTTTGGACACAGAAACAAACTGAGGGTCTTGGAGGGGATGGAAATGCCTGGTAGTGGGTACTGAGGGCACATATTGCATGGAACACTGGGTGTGGGGCATAAACAATGAATCTTGGAACACTGAAAAAATAAAATAAAATAAAATAAAAATAAAATAAAAAGGGATTTTATTTATTCATTTGAGAGAGAGCGTATATGGGAATAGGTAAATAGAGCAGAGGGGGAGCTAGAGGGTCAGAGAATCTGAAGCAAACTCTGTGCTGAGTGTGGAACCTGATGCAGGGCTTGACTGCATGACTGCGAGTTCATGACCTGAGCTGAAGTCAAGAGTTGAACACCCAACCGACTGAGTACCCAGGTGCTCCAAGTCAGTGCATTTTAATTAGATGATGCTGGTCACTGTGTTAAGAATAGACTGAAGGGGGTGGGCAAGGGTGGGAGAAGAAAGACCCATTTATGAAAATAATTCTTTATTCATAGGCATTTTCATCGTTTCCATTTCTCTATCTTTAAGAAACCAAGAAATCAATGTGGAATATTTTATTACATCTTTCCTTTATTTTCTTTCTTTCTTTTTTTTTTTTTTTTTTAAGATTTTATTTATTTAACACAGAGAGAGAGAGAGAGAGAGATCACAGGTAGGCAGAGAGGCAGGCAGAGAGAGAGGGGGAAGCAGACTCCCCGCTGAGCAGAGAGCCTTGATGTGGGGCTGTGATCCCAGGACCTGAGATCATGACTTGAGCCAAAGGCAGAGGCTCAACCCTCTGAGCCACCCAGGCGCCCCTTTCCTTTATTTGCTTAAGATAAATTCCAAGAAGTAGAAGTCCTGGTCGATGAGGACACCTGTTGTTATGGCTTTTGCCAAACTGCCTTCCAAAAAGTTGGACTCAAGTTTATATTGTTGCCAACTGTGCATAAGAGCTCCTGCTTCCGTCTACTTGTACCAACCCTTGGCAGTATTACTCTTTCTTAAGCTTAATCAATCAGAAGTTCCAAGTATGCCTTAAAATATTTCTTATAGAAATTAGACCATTTTACCCCCAAGAAACATGTCTCTCCACTGTACCCCAGTTCAGCTATTCTTTTTTTTTTTTTTTCTTTTTAAATATTTTATTTATTTATTTGACAGAGAGAAACACAGCTAGAGAGGGAACACAAGCAGGGGGAGTGAGAGAGGGAGAAGCAGGCTTCCCGCCGAGCAGGGAGCCCGATGTGGGGCTCGATCCCGGGTCTCTGGGATCATGACCTGAGCCGAAAGCAGTTGCTTAACCAACTGAGCCACCCAGGCGCCCCTAGTTCAGCTATTCTATTAAACTTTGAATCAATTAGATATTCAGTCCTTTCTGGTTGGTGCTACCAATATATTGTTTTTCCTGTTCATGAAGGTGGGAAGACCTTGTCAAATTGGCATGGTATTTGATTTCCATTTTAGTCTTTTTTTTTTTTTAAGATTTTATTTATTTATTTGACAGAGAGAAACACAGCCAAAGAGGGAACACAAGCAAGGGGAATGAGAGAGGGAGAAGCAGGCCTCCTGCCGAGCAGGGAGCCTGATGTGGGGCTCGATCCCGGGTCTCGGGGATCATGACCCGAGCCGAAGGCAGCCGCTTAACCAACTGAGCCACCCAGGTGCCACTCCACTTTAGTCTTTTTAAAAGGAATTAGATGAGAAACCCAAAGTAAATATAGAACATCAAGTCTGAATATTTTTTGGAACTTAATATTGGTTATTAAACTTTTGGTGAATTTTTAATCAACAATCTCATAACTGCTAAAACTCTAAGAAAACTTGTTACAAGCTGGGTTAATTATGAAGGCAGAGTGAATTTTACATTTTTTTGCTAGTTTTTTTCATTTCTTCAAGATGGACCACTAAGCTTTGAGCTTTTCAGGAGGAGGCCTCTTTTCCAATTTTTTTTTTTTAAGCTAGAAGCCTTAATCAACAATTTAGAATTCTTTGTTGGGAGAAAAAGCATAAAGAATGAACTAGATGTTTATAAATATGCGTGATTATATTTAAGTATAAGTTCTTTTTTTAAAAAAGATTTATTTATTTATTTTTAGAGTGAGAGAGGTGAGGGGAAGGGCAGGTGAAATTTTAAAAGAATATTGACCAGGCCTCTCAAAAGTTAAGTTAAATAGAGTAGTGCTTCTGCAATACAATTATGTTTTCATCTTTCGGATTAGTCATAGTTTGAAGCCCCAGTTTCATATGCTGAGGCGATTACCTAACTTGTTCACAATTCTCATTTTTTTCCTTATGAACAATTTCCCTCAAAAGGTAACCTTTGTCTTCTATGGCCCTAATAGAAGTGTTTATATAGAAATAGCAAAGGAAAATTATTATATTTTTTGATACTTTGAGTTGTAAAACAGAATGATGCTTCTGCACTCCATAGCTGATCTTTTCTATTTCCCAACGTGGAGGTTTAGAAGACAATTGACTTGCTATTGTAGTTGTGTAGGAGGGGGAAAAACAGGGCTCCTGTTAGGTAGGAGGATGGGGTGCCCACAGGCTTGGAGAGGGTTATAGCTCGTTGAGAACCAAAAAAAAAAAAGTCACAAACCTGCCCCTGATGTCTCACATTTCTGAGATTAGACCTTTCCTTATGTTTAATTGGGCTTCATTGTTTCTTTTCTTTTCTTTTTAAAGATTTATTTATTTATTTATTTATTTGACAGAGAAAGAGAGAGATCACAAGTAGGAAGAGAGGCAGGCAGAGAGAGAGGAGGAAGCAGGCTCCCTGCTGAGCAGAGAGCCTAATGTGGGGCTCAATCCCAGGACCCTGAGATCATGACCTGAGCCAAAGGCAGAGACTTAACCCTGTGAGCCACCCAGCGCCTCATTGTTTCTTTCAGAAATTTCCTTCTCCTTTCTAAAATCCTCCAGCTTTGCATCTTATGCCATCAGACTTTACCACCTTCTACTTTTTCTTGTAGTCATCTTCAGATGCCTAGGTCACTCTTTTTCCTTTAAAAAGAAGTATATCTTCAGGCTTCCTGTCATTCTTTCCAGCACTATTTCTGCATAATTCTTGGTGATTTAAGTACAGTTGGTTGTCATTATCTGCAATACTTATGCTCTATAAAGTAACAGTGAACACTGAATTTGTGAATGTTGAACCATTGGCCCTTGAGCCCCTTGGAGAGGTACAAGTGTAGGTTGTTGCCAGCCTCTGCTTACAACATTTTCATCAACTGATCAATATGTAACCTTGTTTTATGTGTATTTCTGTTCAAAGACACATTATTTAATATGTATTATTGATTCATTTACATTGACCTCACAGGCAACAGCACTATAAGTCAGGCCTGAAAGAAGCTTATCTAACATATACATTTTCTTCATAAAGTACATCACAGTCTTCTTACACTTAAACATAGTAGACAGAACTTCAGCATGACTCTTGAGGCATTTTAAATAGTGAAGTTACCAACAAAGAGCACAAAAATGCAGAAAACACAACACTAAATAGGCTCTGAAAAGGATACTTGTTTATAGTATAAAAGTCGAAACAAGAAGGCAGTATGTCTGACCTATTGTTTGTATGTTTGACAAGGTGAGAGTGTGCATTCGGCAACTAGAGTGTTTTGCCCCTCTGCACATGTCCACAAAAGACTACTAATGTGCCATCAGCATCAATTTTGAGATCACACAGGAATTTTACCAAGTAGGTAAATTCACAAATATAGAACCTGCAAATAACGAGGATGGACTGTGTCTATGTTAATGATCCTCCTAATAGTATGATCTCTTCAGTTCTTGACCTCCTCTCTGCTAACAGTCCTTTTTTTTTTCTTTTTAAGATTTCATTTATTTATTTGACAGAGAGAGAGATCACAGGTAGGCAGAGAGGCAGGCAGAGAGAGAGGAGGAAGCAGACTCCCCGCCGAGCAGAGAGCCTGATGTGGGCCTCGATCCCAGGACCCTGAGATCATGACCTGAGCCGAAGGCAGAGGCTTTAACCCACTGAACCACCCAGGCGCTCCCCTGCTAAAAATCTTGTCTACCACACGCTTTCAGGCATGCATCGCCGAGGACATGCCAAATGTTATCAAAGGACAATATTTGAATTCATTTTCCCTCCCTCCTTCTGAACATTTCTTCTTCACACAGGGTTCCTAAAGTGTCAGAACCAGGATAAATTTTTCTTTAATGTTGCATCCACTTTGTTATGGACTGAATATTTCTGTCCCCCACAAATTCATATGCTCAAGCCCTACCCCTATTATGGCTGTATTTGGAGACTGGACATTTAAGGAAATAATTAAAATTAAGTGAGGTCATATGGTGGGGCCTGGATCCAATAGAATTCATGTTGGTACAAGAAAAGACACCAGAAACCTCTCCCCTACTGCGACCGGGAAGAGAGCTCCCACCAGAAACCGAACCCTGCTGGAAACTTGATCTTGGACTTTCTAGCTTCTAGAGTTGTGAGAAAACAAATGTCTGTTGTTTAAGCCACTCAATTTATGGTATTTCGTTAATGGCTGCCTAAACTAAGACATGCTTTTCAGGTATTTTTCTCTCTAAAAGTCCTTTCTTACTGTCCCACCTCGGTGTGTTGTCTGAAGGAGGTATTTTCTACTTCAGCCTTTTCCTACCCACGGTTAACAACCTGTCTTTTTTTTTTTTTT